>JBBPBT010001043.1:1747526-1793022 GCA_037974875.1 Cicer bijugum
AATCTAGGATAATGATTTTACTTGTGATTTTAATACTTTAAATTCTATTTTTCTATGAACTTGTGTTGTCCTCTAAACTATCAATTCCTCCTCTAAAAAGTATTAACACATATTTATCATTCAATGTAAAATTCTTTTCTCTAAATTAATTATTTGATTAAGAGAACACATGATCTCAATTAAGAGACCACATAAAGAAATAAGATGTTAAATAATTAGTATCTATGTTTAATTATATTGATATTCTAATCTCAATTATCCAATAGATCTATCAATTAATTGTAGTAGATCACTAGTCAATTGATTGATTAAAGCATGCAAACGTTGATTATCTCAAACATATAAATAAAACAATAAGATAATATAATTGAGAGAAATATAAAATAATCCAAAGTAAAATTAGAATATAAAACAGAGGCATAGTAAAAAGTATCTCAATCAAAAGATTCACCAATGACACAAAATGATAGTTGCAGTACTCATTGATATTTAGTAACTTCAGTATTTTAAAGAAGTTATTTTTTATTTTACCCCACAAACAAGTGTTTCAAAAAATGGAGTCTTACAATATTATAACTTCAATGGAAAAGTGGTCGTTTAATTTAATTTTTAATAAAACTAAATTAAAAGTATCATTTTCTTATTATGGACACAAGACCATATTCACAACTATTTGGGCTTGGTTGAACAAAGTTAAACACGTAAATTAATAAAATCGAAGTATTATATGCATATTTTGAGACTTAAAAGGATTAATAGGAGAGAAAAATTAAGGGACCAATTTAAAAAAAGTCAAACTTTAAATATTGCAAGAGTAACCTTTTATAAAAAATTATTATTTTAAATTTTGAATCGACGTTTATCTTCAGAATTATAATTTGAATCTATGACAATTATTTCTTATCTCAAAGTCCAAATATTATGCACAATTTATGAAAATGTAACACATTTTATTTCATTAAGTATTCCCTAATTTGTCAATCAGACTTTATGATAATATTCTATGCATAATATTGTCAGTCATCTTGAGAAGCCGTAGATGCTTGTCCCAAATCGCTTTTGCCGACATAAGCCTGAAGTTTCTCACTCTGTACAATCTTCATATTGGGAAGCACATTCTAGTTCAACACATTGTCTTTGAAAGGTCTATACATTACTTCCCCTAAAAAGTCCAATTGAAAATGATCCAAAATCCTAGTAAACTCATTAGCATATGGCAAACCGATGGCATTCTTGGAAGCAAACAAAATAGACCGGACAAAATATGATGAATTGAGATAAGTTCCCTCTAGTATAAATAACATAATCTGAATCTCAAATTCAATCATTTGAGAATAATTTTCTACCTTCTGAAACATAATGTAACTAAGGAAATAATGCAACAACCTATTTTCAACAGTCAAATTTCCTACATCGTACCATTGCCTAGCAAGTTCAAAACCAACATGTGCCCATTTTCTTTCCATGATATTTTTGTCAAAACAACACAATGATGCATAAGCATCACATTTTGTTACATTTTCCCACTCACACAAATTTACAAGCCTAAGTTTCTAACCTTCAAATGCTAACTGCAGAATTTCTCCAATAGTTTGAGAATCTTACTCAATGTATTTACCATTTCACTTGAGATTCCAACTTAAATCCTTCTTTCTTAAGGTTACAGTAAAACACTCTAACTAAGTCAACATATATTGTGTCACTACAACTAATGAACTCTTTCAAATGTTGTGCCCTAAGAAACTCAAGAAATTGAAAACTTGAGAAGGAATCAATTGTACCATATTTTGGAATGATAAGTTTTTTATCCAAGTAGTTAGTTCTGAATCGGTTGATTTCTTTGGTAAATGAAATAATCTGGACATATCTACAACATTTTAATTTTTAGGAGTCCTTTTTGAACGACCCACTTAACCATACTTGGTTTGGGAACCTCTTTTTTGTGGATCCATGGTAAAGATTGAAGATGAAGTTTTCAAATTTTGGGAAATTTTTTGAGAATTTGGGGTTTTTATTTTGAGTTAGGAGTAATATTAGATGCAATTGGCGATACTGGATAGATTTGGTATGGTTTGCAACGGAGATTTGGATGAAGTTTTGCAGTATTGAAAAAGGTGGAAGAGTTGTATTCGGCTACTAAAAGTAAAAGAAACTGACCTAAATGCAAAAATGCATAAATATAGGGAAATATTCAAATATGTATTCGGCTACAATTTGGTTGTAGTCGAATACACTGTTTTATGGAGATGTGTATTCAATTATAGACTATATGTATTCGACTACGATGAAAAATATTTAGTTTTTTTTAAGTCGAATTTTTATTGAAAGACAATATTTAAATGAATAATCATATTGAGAATGCACATATTCATACATCAAAGATTCAATGCTATCAATTTAACAAGTGAAGATTCAAGATTTTGAAAAGAGGTGACTTACAAAGTATCAGTACCATGTATTAGAGATCATTTTAATTTAGAATGTTAAGTTCTTTTCGTATCTTGTAAAATGAATCTTTAGGCAAAGCCTTTGTGAAGATATCTGCTAGTTGATTATCTGTATCGACAAATGTAACTTCAACATTTCCCTTGCTACCCGAAGAAATGTTTCATCAATGTCGATCCCTTCTTCATGGTTGTATCCTTGAGCATTGATATGTTTATGTGTTTCGAACAATTATACCATTTTCATATAGTTTATTCTTAATCACCCATTTGGTACCACTGTTATGTTTATTGCCAAGAATTGGAACAGGTTCCCACACTTTGTTTCTTTCAAACTAGTTTAGTTCTTCTTGCTTGAAAAGTATTCATTGATCGTCTTTAAGTAATTCACCTACCTTAGAAGGTTCTATTTGAGAGACAAATGCCATATTTAAACAAGCATCTTCGAGTTTGAGTCTTGTAACTCTTTTGTTGATATCACCTATAATGTTGCCAATGAGATTATCTCGTTGAGTTTTCCATTCTTGAGGGAGATCATTATGTTGATCTTGTTGCTCAATATTGACTTCATTCTTTTGAATTGATTGATCAACTTGATTGTCTTTGCTTATATCATCACTTATAAAATCACCATCAACAAGAGACATTTTTATCCTCTTTCAAGGGGTTAAATTCATCAAATGATACATGTATAGATTCTTCTACTAACAAAGTTATTTTATAAAAAATTCTAAAAGTTTTACTATATAAGGAATAATCAATAAAGATACCTTCCTTGAATTTCTCATCGAATTTTCCAGGATTTTCCTTACCATTATTCAGCACAAAGCATTTATAGCCAAATAAGAGAAAGTGGGAGATATTTGGCTTTCTACCTTTATACTGTTCATATAGAGTCTTCTTTAAGATTGGTCTAATTATTAATCAGGAGAAACATAACAATTTGATCTTACAGCATCTGCCCAAAAGTATTTTGGTAAATGTGAGTCGCTTCGCATGGTCGTTGCAAGTTCTACCAATAATCCATTCTCTCTCTTAACAACTCCATTTTGTTGAGGTGTTCTTGGTGCAGAAAAGTTTTTGAAGATTTCGTTTTCCTTACAATACTCTACAAAAGAAGCATTTTGAAATTCTCCTCCATAATAACTTCTTATTGATTCAATTTTGATTGTTTGTTCATTTTGGACTAGTTTGGCATAATTTTTAAATGCTTTAAAAACATCATTTTTATTTTTCAAAAATAAGGTCGAAGTGAACCTTGATAAATCATCAACAACTACTAGTCCATATGAATTTCCACAAAGACTTTTAGTTCTTGATGGACCAAACAAGTCCATTTGTATCAATTGAAGTAGTCTTGAAGTTGATACAATATTCTTGGGTTTGAAGGAAACCTTAGTTTGCTTACCCTTTTAACAAGCATCACAAAATTTGTCCTTAATGAATTTCATCTTTGGTAAGCCTACAACAAGTTCATGCTTGACTAACCTGTTTAAATGATCCATATGGATATGTGCAAATCTTTTATGCCATAGCCATGCATCACTGTTGTCACTTGCCATAAGATATTTCATTGGAATATCTTTGCATATTAAGAATATTTTATAATCCAACTTGTCTCTTTTTATATCTTTCAATGACTCTATTTAATTGGACAACTTTAAAAGAAAGAGAATCACATTTATTACTTGTAGAAATGTGTTTTAATTTTTCAAAGTCTTTTTCCATAATGTCAATTTTCTCTTTAAGAGATGAAATTTGTTTCTTTTGAGTTTACACTGTTTTGTACAAAATTTTACATTTCATAAGTAATTCTATTATTGCATTTTGAGAATCATTACACTCAATAAATAATTCATTAGTACAAAAAGACTATTTGTTACTAATTATTTAGATATTTATAAACATATATTTAAAAAAATATTACAATATTATGAAATATGATTAGACGTGTGTGAATAACTTTTTGATATTATTGGTGTATGATTATTAAAGTTAAATATTTTTAGGTGTTTTCATATTTATGATTAACATAAAATTTATAGGAGTTGTAATATATATGTTCAATTAATAGCTCATTGGCTACACCGATTATTTCATACATTATATAATTTCAGTTTTAACTTATCACTTAATGACTAATCAATACACTTAAAAAGCGCTAATTACTCATCAAAATTTTCATTTCAATAACTCATACAAAATAAAAATACAAACATCTTCAAAGCATCACAATGCAAGTTCGATTAAATACACACATCAAGATTTGTGCCACTTTACAAAAATGTTGTTTTCTATTTTCAGTTATTGTTCAAAATTATATATCAATATTATTGCAAAAGAAACGAGTTTTTTTCCCTATGTTGAATGTGTCTCCCATAACATTTTTTCTTTTTATAATTGAAAAATGACAAACCATTATTGAAACAACAAAAAATGAATAATATTAAATATTTGGAAATGAATAACTTCTAATTATTTCATTATTGACTCAAACTTTCTATGTCTTAAACATTCACAAATGTTTCTTGCTTATCATTTTATTTAACCACTCTTGAAGTTTCTTGACCTTGTCAAATAATTATTTGAACAATTACAAGTCACACAAGAATGAATTGTTTTAATATTTTGGATTTAACAAACTTTCACTCACAAATTATCATTATAATATACAACAAAATGCATTATATTATTTAGTAGATGCTTAGATCGATTATGAAATTGACAGAATTAAGATGAACATATAAAATTGAAAACATGAAAAAGTACATAAATTTTTAAATATAATGTTTGAAAACTAACATAAATTATATAAAATGAAGAAATATTATAACTTTCTATGTCTTAAACATTCATAAACGTTTCTTGCTTATCATTTTATTTAACCACTCTTGAAGTTTCTTGACCGTGTCAAATAATTATTTGAACAATTACAAGTCACACAAGAATGAATTGTTTCAATATTTTGGATTTGACAAGCTATCACTCACAAATTATCATTATAATATACAACAAAATGCATTATATTATTTAGTAGATGCTTAGATCGATTATGAAATTGACAGAATTAGGATGAACATGTAAAATTAAAAACACGAAAAAGTACATATATTTATAAATCTAATGTTTCAAAACTAATATAAATTATATAAAATGAAAAAAAATATTATAACTTTCTATGTTTTAATCATTCACAAATGTTTCTTGCCTATCATTTTTTTCAATTGAAGGAGATGGGGATGCAACAACTTTCCCTATGTTGAATGTATCTCCCATAACATGTTTTTCTTTTTATAATTAAAATGAATAATATTAAATATTTGGAAATCAATAGCTTGTAATTATTTCATTATTAACTCGAAAGTTTCTATGTCTTAAACATTCACAAATGTTTCTTGTGTATTATTTTTTTCAACCACTCTTGAAGTTTCTTGACCATGTCAAATAATTATTTGAACAATTTCAAGGTACACACGAATGAATTGTTTCAATATTTTGGATTTAACAAACTATCACTCATAAAATAATATTATAATGTATCACAAAGCCAATTATATTATTTAGTGCATGTTTAGATCGACAGTGAGATTGACAGAATTAGGATGAACATATAAAACAGAAAACATGAAAAAATACATAAATTTATAAATCTAATGTTTCAAAACCAATATAAATCATATAAAATGAAGAAATATTGTAGTTAAATGTATAACTTTAACAATAAAGAAATACATAACTATTTAATAAAAATATTATTAGAATAACCACTTCAATGAAATCAAAAAGTTTGAATAAACCAATTCCACATTTAAATATATTTTACATTAATTGTATTAGTCAACAATGTTTTACTTTTTTTTTTGTAATAAAGTAAACTTAACTTATATATAATTATTCAAATATATATTTACCTTTAAGTACATTAACACTTGAATATATTCTATTGTATACAAAATTAACATTATTTTTAAATTATATATTATTTTTATTTTATAGTCAGTAATATATTAAATTCTATCGCGCAACTCGCGGCTTAGTATATAGTTATCTAGTTTTATAAATTAAAACAGAACCTCCAAAATTCTTCATCTATGCCACATTCTCAAATATTTGTCAACTCATCAAAATTCTGATGTGGCACATTCTAAAATAATCTTCTATTCCATTATGTTTTGTTTCTTCAATATATAATGCAAACCTTTTCACTTGCCCAAGTACAATTATTTCGTACATTATATAATTTCAGCTTTAACTTATTATTCAAGGACTCATAAATACCCATAAAATGCTCTAATTACTCATCAAAAAATTCATTTCAATAACTCATACAAAAAAATACAAACCATTCGATATCTTAAAATCAACACAATGCAAGTTCGACTAAATACACACATGAAGATCTATGCCACATTATCTGTGACAGACTCTTAGTTCACATATACTTCAAATATTGTTTTACTATTGTAAATTATTGTTCAAGATCATATATCAATATTAATGCATAGGAAATTAGTTTTTTTTCCCTATGTTGAATGTGTCTCCCATAACATTTTTTTCTCTTTACAATTAAAAAATGATAAAGCATAATTGAAACAACAACAAAAATCAATAATATTAAATATTTGGAAATGAATAACTTCTAATTATTTCATTATTGGATTCAAACTTTCTATATCTTAAACATTCACAAACATTTCTTGCCTATCATTTTTTTCAACCACTTTTGAAGTTTCTTGACCATGTCAAATAATTATTTGAACAATTCCAAGGTACACACAAAGGAATTATTTCAATATTTTGGATTTAACAAACTATCACTCACAAACTAATATTATAATATATCACAAAGGACATTATATTATTTAGTGCATGCTTAGATCGACAGTGAGATTGACATAATTATGATGAACATATAAAATTGAAAACATGAAAAAGTACATAAATTTATAAATTTAATGTTTTAAAACTAATATAAATTATACAAAATGAAGAAATATTATTGAAAATAATTGTGCAAGTCAGTGGCATGCTGTTTTGTGGCCTAATCGATGTGGCAAATCGATTGTTACAATCATAAAGTTATTTGGATTGTTAAAGTCGATTGACACAATCGGATGTGAGAGTTACAGAACCAAGTAAATGTTTCACAAATCGGTTAGGCAAATCGATTTACTAAAATAAGTTTCAAAATAATCTTGGTCTGGGACATCCACAATCGATTAGCACAATCCATTAATAATTTTCTTTTGAAATAAGTTTGGCATCAATCGACTTGGTAAATCGATTGAATGAACCAACTGATGAAATGTTCTTCAGACTTAAGTTCATAATCGATTAGACACATCGATTACTTTAATTTAAGCCAACTCTCTGTAACTTGTCAAATCGGTTAGGCAAATCAATTTGTGAAAATCACTGTGCTCCTGTAACCAGTGAAATCGATAGACTAAAGCGATCGATACAAAAGTTTTAGAAACAGAGATGACTTAAGGACTATGTGAAGGTTTGAATCGAATGAGCCAATCGATTGTTTTGATCTCGTTGTTGGAACAAAACTTTTCAAATTGATTAGGCACATCGATTCAAATATGAACATTCATCCAAGTCTGAAAAACTCATTTAAAATAATCGATTAGATAAATCGATTCGTTTATGCAGTTTCAAGATTCAAGAAAAACAAGATTCGCAAAATCGATTTGGTAAATCAATTAGTATGCTTTATAACGTTAATGAATTGATTGATTAAATTGACTCATGAGTTGTTTTTCCTGAAACTATATAAACTGCTTTCACTCTTTTCTTCTCATAACAACAAGATACAAACATATGAAACACATACACAATATACCACTGTAATAACTTGTATACATCATATACCAATAACTTTCTCACACTGATATAACTTTTGAACATCTTTTTCAGCCATGAACAATCTACATTTGTGATCAATAAGGATTGAAAGAGACTAAAGAGAGAAAGACTGCTTTGAGAAGAAGAAAATTCAAGAACTTTGTAAAATCGTTCTGGTTCTAATTTATGTAAATCATTTCTGTAACCAAACTACATTGAGAAAATCCAGTTGCTACTGGTGGTGTTCTTCCGGGTTGAGGGCTGTCAACAAGAAGACACTTGACTGGATTCTTGGTAGAGTTTATGGGATTTAAACTCGGGAATTCAAGGAGGGAAAGATAGAACAGGGAGAATAGTTTAAGATTGAGGCGAGACGCTGTGTAAAATCTGTAAACTGATTCTAAGAAGTTCTATTGGAAAGGCTAAGATCAAGTTCGATCTTAGGACTGGACGTAGGTCGTCACGAGGCGGCTGAACCAATATAAAAATCTGCGTACACTTTTCTTTCCCTTATCTCGTTTAAATTTATGCAATTATTATGTTTTTGATTTTGATTGAATGCATGATTAACATTCTTTACTATGTGGTTTTACATGATTAATTGTCTTAGCATGATTGCATGAAAATCAACATCTTGAATAATAATTGTTTCTGATGCATTTCTCCATATAAACAATAATGGATATTGTTTAATGTTCATTAGGATTGATTATTAGGGACCTTGTTTAATCTTGTGTTTAGTAAATTTCAAATTTATTAAACTACTGCGCATATTGTTTGAATAGGCATTATTCTGCATTTTTACAATAAAACTGAGGTCATACATACCATCAATTGGCATCAAGAGTCTGCCTTTTTACTAGAGCTGTTTTTTCTCAAAAAAAGGGATCATGACCTCTGATTTCCTAGGAGAGGGTGCGTCATTAGCAAGGCCCCCTGCCTTTAACGGGGCCGCATACATGTATTGGAAACAACGCATGCTAATTTTTCTTGAAGCTAGTGGTATTGACATTTTAGATGCTGTAGAAAATGGACCTTTTGTGCCAACCATAGCAGGTACTGGTGAAACAACAATCCTAAAACCTGAAAGTGACTGGTATGAGGATGACAAAAAGAAAGTTGGGTACAACGCCAAAGCCAAGAACATTATAACTGCAGCCTTGAGTCATGATGAATTCTTCAGAGTCTCAAATTGTAAGACAACAAAACAAATGTGGGACACACTTCAGCAGACGAATGAAGGAACCACAGACGTAAAGAGAGCACAGATAAATACTCTCATGCACGAGTACAAACTGGTTAGCATGAAGAAAGAAGAATCAGTAAACGACATGCAGACCCAGTTTACGCACATAGTCAACAACCTAAATGGCTTAGGCAAGAAGATTGATAATGATCAGCAAATTAGCAAGGTGATAATGTGTTTGACTAGAGAATGGCAACCAAAGATCACTACCATTGCAGAATCAAAGGATCTAGGAAGTATGACAATAGCTACATTGTTTCGAAAGCTGAGGGAGCATGAAATGGAAATACATAGACTCAATGAAGCTGAGCAAATTGACAGAAAACGAAAAGGATTGTCGTTGAAAGCCCAAACACATCACTCAAAATCTGAACATGAGAGCAGCTCAGATGAATCAAGCAGTGAGGATGATGAGGAGCCTGAACTTGGGTTACTTGTCAAGAAGTTTAAGAAATTTCTGAAAAAGAAAGACAGTAAATTCAGAAAACAATCCAGTTCGAAGAACAATGACAGTAAGACAATCACATGCTATGAGTGTGGAAAAACTGGTCATATAAAGGCTGATTGTTACAAGTTACAGAACCAAAACAGAAATTCCAAATCTAAAGGCAAGGAACCAGTTCAAAAAAACAGAAAAGCATATATTGCATGGAATGACAATGAAGAATCTTCTACATCTTCTGAAATTGATGAAGCAAATCTATGCCTTATGGCTAACACAGATTCTGAATCAGAAAGTGAGGTAAGTTCTCAATATAATCCTTCTTTTGATTAACTGCAAGATGCATTTAATGAACAACATGATGAATATGTTAAATCTGTTAAGCAGTTAGTTAGTACTAAGAAAATGCTTGAACAACAATGTATGTTGCATGAACAAATGAAAAATGATTATAGGAACATTGAGGACTTATGTGAACAATTAAAATAGGACTCACATGATAAATCTGCAAGATGCATTGAACTTGAGAATTCTGTTGCATTATTGATGTCTGATTTATTGAAGTTTTCTAGTAGCAAGGAAAAATTGAATGTCATTCTTAGCAACCAGAGAAATGTAAATATAAAATCTGGACTTGGATTTAAACAGAATATGCATGCAAATCAGAATAGGAATAAACATGGCATAGGATATGGTAATGTTAAGCATAACCAGAAATTTGGTAAATTTATTCATATGCATAATGTCTTTGTCAAATCAAAACAGTATGCATCCTCTACTGTCACTTGTCATTTTTGTTGTAGAAAAGGACACTTTGTTTACAATTGCAAATTAAAAAAACTTGCCAACAGAGGTTGTAAACAGATTTGGAGAATTAAGACACAAGATGTATGAAATTGGTAGGTGATAGAGTTAACAACATTTACATGCTAGATTTAACTGCTATGCCTGTTAATTCTGCTTGTTGTTTATTATCAAATGCTGATGAGACATGGTTATGACATAAACGTGTTGCACACATTCATATAGATCATTTGAATAGACTTGTTAGTAAACAGTTAGTCATAGGACTTCCCAATAAAAAGTTTTCTAAGGATAGATTATGTGATTCTTGTGAGAGAAGTAAGCTAGTCAAGTCTTCTTTTCCCCCAATAGACATGGTCAAAACCAATAGGGTTTTGCAACTGATCCACATGGATTTGTTTGGACCATCCTAAGTGAGAAGTTTTGAAGGTAACCTGTATGGCTTCGTGTTAATTAATGACTATTCTAGATTCACTTGGACCTATTTTTTGACTCATAAAAGTGATGCATTTTCTATTTTCAAAAAGTTTGCAAACTTAGTACAAAACGAAACAAGTTAGAAAATATTGTCTATCAAAAGTGATCATGGAGGTGAATTCCAAAATGATGCTTTTGATAATTATTGTGAATAGAATGGCATTCATCACATGTATTCAGCCCCTAGGACACCACAACAAAATGGTGTAGTGGAAAGGAAAAATAGGTCTTTAGAGGAGTTAGCTAGGACCATGCTGAAAGATTCAAATACTCCCAAGTATTTTTGGGCTGATGCGATTAACACTGCCACGCATGTTGTCAACAGGGTTTTGATTAGGCCAATACTTAGGAAAACTCCTTATGAGTTGTACAAAGGTAGAAAGCCTAATATTTCCTACTTTAGAGTTTGTGGTTGTAAGTGCTTTGTTTTGAACAATGGAAAAGAACACCTAGGCAAGTTTGATCCCAAGGCAGATGAGGGTATCTTTCTAGGTTATTCCCAAACTAGCAAAGCCTATAGAATCTATAACAAGAGAACAAAAACAATAGAAGAGTCAGTTCATGTGAAGTTCGATGAACTTTTTAAAGAAAACTTGAACAACACTCCTCCTGTTGTTGATGCTTCTTTGGATGATGTTATAGAATTTGAACCTATAGAACCAAAGGAAACTACACCTCCAACTAACAGTGACTGTGTTGACCCTATTAGAGAAGATGAGTTACCTAGGGAGTGGAAGTTTAATAGAAACCATCCCATAGATAACATCATAGGTGACATCTCTAAAGGAGTGGCAACTAGAAGGAACCTTAGACATTTTTGTAACCTTACAGCCTTTGTATCTCAGATTGAACCTAAGAACATTAAGGAAGCCTTAATAGTTAGTGAGTGGATACTTGCTATGCAAGAGGAGTTAAACCAATTTGAGAGAAACAAGGTGTGGCAGCTAGTACCTAAACCAGAAAATAAGCACATCATAGGAACAAGATTGAGATTTTCACTCAAAAGAATCGATTTGGGAAATCGATGCTGAGATGGGTGCCTGTCTGGACTGTTTTGAACGTCTCTAAACCGATACGAAATCGATTGTAACAATCGATTAAGTAACTATGAAAATCGATTTGGGTAATCGGCTATCATTATGACCGTTACTGCTTTTTACTAGCCGTTACGCCCCAATTTTTTCATTTTCCCCAGATACGGTAACTAAATCGATTTGACCAATCGATTTACATACCCTGCAGTACAAAAGGAACAGTTGCAATCGAACCCTAACATCGATTTCTTCATTATTCAAACATCCTAACCTCTGCAAATCTCTGATATTTCTCTGTTTTAATCCATACCAACTTCCATCTTACTGATACTACCTCAGATTCATTCTCTAAATCACTAACAATGGCAAGAGTCAAAAGAACCTCACCATCTACTCCTTCTCTGTCATCTTCTTCAAGCGGAAGAACTCCGTCACCTCCGCCTACTCTTTCCAAACGCATTCCAGTGCCTACACACAAAATTGCAGTAAGAGATAAAGGAAAAGGCATTGCAATAGGGCAAGAAAAATCTAAGAAACGGAAAGAAGCACCAATGGAGAAACTGTTAACTGATGCGATAAATGAAATATCGCAAAAGAAAAAGAAGAAAAAGAATACTTCTTCGACACCACAGTAGAAGACAACTCCACAGAAGAAAACGACACCACAGAAGAAGTCAACTCCACAGAAGAAAACGACTCCACAACCGAAAGCAGCAACTGCTCAGAACAAACCAGCTGAGGAGTTTAAGCTGCCGCCTGCTTTCGTGAAGAGGAAGATTCACGAAGCTCGTATACTGGACTTCACCTACTTCGACAACGATGGTTTTACTTTTCAAAACCATCTTCGGTTTCATGGGTTGGAAGATTTCCTATCCTGCTCGCTCGACTCGTATCCCAACTTGATTCGAGCTTTTTATTCTACTTTCAAGACAATAGATACTGGTTTCAAAGCAATGGTGAAAGGAAAGAAAATTTCCATGTCTTATGAGGAGTTCTCGAACCTATCGGGACTACCTTATCATGGAAACTCAGTCGATGTCAGCATCGAAGCCGACGCAGCAGATGAAGGCTAGGAAGCTACCTTGGAGAGGCAAATAGCAGTCCAAGACATAATGGTTGATGGGTTGGTCGAGTTGGTCTCACTCCCAATCGGCCAAATGAAGGTCCAGCACCGGATGCTGATGTACGCTCTCACAAGGATGCTTGTCCCAAGGTCCGGAAATCATGTTGTTGTCCAACGGTTGGACATCATGCTGTTGTGGGGTCTGTGCAAAGAGCTCAATATGAGCAGGGCATGGATTGTCCTGAGACATATGACGGAAGCTGCACCGGGAAAGCTTCTACTTCCCTACCCCCAGCTGATCACGAAGATTCTTGAACACTTCAAGGTATCGTTCAAGGGTGATGAAATGTCCAAGACCACTCTTACATTTGGTGAATCCATCATGAACCAAATGCAGCTGCGCATAACGAACGTCATTTGGAAAATCTCAAAACAATGCTGAACAAGCTCAACAAAATACTGGATCACCAGCTGCTGAGTCAGTTCCAGCAAGTTCTGAAGTGCTTGCCAAACTGCTGGAATTCATGGCAGCACAGGCAGCCCACAACGCCAAGATGGAGGCGTCAAATGCAAGAATGAAGGCTGCAATGCAAAAGCTTCAATCCAACCTGAACCTGGTTGCACAGGATGTGGCAGCAATCCAGGAACATCTAGGCATTAAATTGTCTTTCAGTGATGTTACTGAGATTGGAAGACAAGCAACTGAAGAACCACTTCCGACACACTTAGACAATGTTGAACCTAATGTTGAGGAGACACCTGCTGAGGGTAATACAGCGGTCTCAGCCTCTTCTCTAGATAATAATGAGGGCCAGCCAACTCTAGATGTTTAGGATTTTAGTTTCTTAGTTGTTTTGCATTTTATTCTGCCCTTTCTATGTAATGTTTTAGTTGGATGTACCTTTTTGGTGAATGAATATAAAAAGTTGAGTTTATGATCAAATTGTCTATTGCATTTTATCTTAATGATCTCTATTATGTGCCATAATCCATTTCTTTTATTGCTCTGATACAATTTGTTTACAGACTGCTCTTGTTACTAATCTGTTCAGATTTCAGTGGAGAGCAGTATTCAGTTTTGCTACCAACATAGGGGGAGCAAACTTCTGAGTCTTCTCTCCTTTACCTCTTTTTGACTTAACTGACAAAGGGGGAGAAAAATTTATAACTTGCATTTATATTAACTCTGATTTATATTAACTCTGATACTTCCTTTTGATCTGATACTGTTACATATACTTGAGTTATGGTCTGATTTTGTTAGACAAATTGATATGATATTGATTGATCTGATACCATATTGACTGATCTAATACTGGTGCATTTTGCATATTACTCAGATACGATCTGTTTTGTTTTTGTTAGCTTTAACCCTAAATCCACTGTATGAAAAGCATGACTGCTCATATTTAGAGGGAGCTTCTCTATACTGTTGTAACTACAATGACGCTCTTTGAAATGTTTCTCAAGTTAAAATTGCATGTTTGTCACTTAATTCAAAAAGGGGGAGATTGTTAGACATAAGTCTATTTTTGATATTATTGACAAACATACATCATGAAATAAATCTGACATTGTGAACTGAGAAAAATTTCAGGAATAACAACTCAACCCTACAAACTTGAGACAATAGCTTGGAACTCAAGAAATCAATAAAAGTTGAAAGATTCATTAAGCAAATCGATTAGTAAAATTGATTTTGTAATAGGGTTGTATGTAATTGTGAATTTAGTAAACGAGCAGTCGATTAGGCAAATCGATGTGCACATTTAATGGAAATTAAGGTTGCAAGTCAGTGGCATATTGTTTTGTGGCCTAATCGATTTGGCAAATCGATTGTTCGTATCACAATTCTAAACTGATTGTCTAAAATCGATTAGACACATCGATAGGCCATTTTATTGAAAATAATTGTGCAAGTCAGTGGCATGCTGTTTTGTGGCCTAATCGATGCGGCAAATCGATTGTTACAATCATAAAGCTATTTGGATTGTTAAAGTCGATTGACACAATCGGTTGTGAGAGTTACAGAACCAAGTAAACGTTTCACAAATCGGTTAGGAAAATCGATTTACTAAAATAAGTTTCAAAATAATCTTGGTCTGGGACATACACAATCAATTAGCACAATCCATTAATAATTTTCTTTTGAAATAAGTTTGGCATCAATCGACTTGGTAAATCGATTGAATGAACCAACTGATGAAATGTTCTTCAGACTTAAGTTCATAATCGATTAGACACATTGATTACTTTAATTTAAGCCAACTCTTTGTAACTTGTCAAATCGGTTAGGCAAATCGATTTATGAAAATCACTATGCTCCTGTAACCAGTAAAATCGATTGACTAAAGCGATTGGTACAAAAGTTTTAGAAATAGAGATGACTTAAGGACTATGTGAAGGTTTGAATCGAATGAGCCAATCGATTGTTTTGATCTCTTTGTTGTAACAAAACATTTCAAATCGATTAGGCACATCGATTCAAATATGAACATTCATCCATGTTTGAAGAACTCATTTAAAATAATCGATTAGATAAATCGATTCGTTTATGCAGTTTCAAGATTCAAGAAAAACAAGATTCGCGAAATCGATTTGGTAAATCGATTTGTATGCTTTATAATGTTAATGAATTGATTGATTAAATCGATTCATGAGTTGTTTTTCTTGAAACTATATATTCTGCTTTCACTCTTTTCTTCTCATAACAACAAGATACAAACATATGAAACACATACACAATGTACCACTGTAATAACTTGTATACATCATATACCAATAACTTTCTCACACTGATATAACTTTTGAACATCTTTTTCAGCCATGAACAATCTACATTTCTGATCAATAAGGATTGAAAAAGACTGAAGAGAGAAAGACTGCTTTGAGAAGATGAAAATTCAAGAACTTTGTAAAATTGTTCTAGTTCTAATTTCTGTAAATCATTTCTGTAACCAAACTACGTTGAGAAAATCCAATTGCTATTGGTGGTGTTCTTCCGGGTTGAGGGCTGTCAACAAGAAGACACTTGACTGGATTCTTGGTAGAGTTTATGGGATTTAAACTCGGGAATTCAGGGAGGGAAAGATAGAACAGGGAGAATAGTTTAAGATTGAGGCGAGGCGCTGTGTAAAATCTGTAAACTGATTCTAAGAAGTTCTATTGGAAAGGCTAAGATCAAGTTCGATCTTAGGACTGGACGTAGGCCATCACGAGGCGGCTGAACCAGTATAAAAATCTGCGTACACTTTTCTCTCCCTTATCTCGTTTAAATTTCTGCAATTATTATGTTTTTGATTTTGATTGAATGCATGATTAGCATTATGTACTAAGTGGTTTTACATGATTAATTGTCTTAGCATGAATGCATGAAGATCAACATCTGGAATAATAATTATTTCTGATGCATTTCTCCATATAAACAATAATTGATATTGTTTAATGTTCATTAGGATTGATTATTAGGGACCTTGTTTAATCTTGTGTTTAGTAAATTTCAAATTTATTAAACTGCTGCGCATATTGTTAGAATAGGCATTATTCTGCATTTTTACTATAAAATTGAGGTCATACATACCATCAGTTTTTTGATCGTGTCAAATAATTATTTGAACAATTCCAAGGTACACACAAATGAATTATTTCAATATTTTTGATTTAACAAACTATCACTCGCAAATAAATATTATAGTATATAACAAAACACATTATATTATTTAATGCATACTTAGATCGACAATGTGATTGACATAATTAGAATGAACGTAAAAAATCGAAAACTTAAAAAAGTACATAAATTTATAAATCTAATGTTTCAAAACTAATATAATTTATATAAAATGAAGAAATATTATAGATAAATGTATAACATTAACTATAAAGAAATACATAACTATTAAAATAAGCACTTCAACGAAATCAAAAAGTTTGAATAAACAAATTCCACATTTAAATATATTTGGTTGAATTGTATTAGTTAATAATGTTTTCCTTTTTCTTTTGTACTAAAGCAAACCTAGCTTATATATAATTATTCAAAATATATATCTTAAACATTCACAAACTTTTCTTTCCTATAATATTTTTCAACAACTCTTAAACATATATATCTTAAAATATATCTTAAACATACACACGTATGAATTGTCAAAACTTCATTTTTCAACATTGTTTATGCATTTTTGGACATATGAAAACCCTTTCGAGGAGTATGATAAGACGAAAGGTTCTTTTGAGCCTTAGAAAATATAAGAATTTTGCTATGTAATATTTGTTAATTTGAGTTGGTGACCTTTTACAATTATTGTGGAAATCTTGGCTTTGCCCTCATATGAGAACCAGGATCGTCCAACCTGTAGGTACCCTGGATATGGTCACGTAGTTAGACAAACCTGACCGAAGCTGTGTTTGGAGGATCTTGCGGGAAGCATGGAGATCACCCGGGTTTTATAGTTTTGTAGCATGATTAGATTTGGTGGTTGTATAAGGACTAGATGTCTTTCTTTTGTGATTGTATTTATTTTATTTTGGAAGATTGTATTCAGGCTTAAACTGTTTGATGTCTTTTCTTTTGATGGGTCCATGTTCCACTTTTTGATGTGACATGGGGAAAGTTAAAATTCTTGGGGCAGTGTTTTTGTACAGTCTGCCGAGAATACCCCAGGGGTATGAGCTATGATCGATAAGCCTCATAGCCCGATGTATTTTGATGTTTGAATACTTTGGATTTTTATTTCAAAAAAAAAATATTCCGCTGCATGTAAATATTTGTTGACTTTGTCGTTAAATTACGACTTAAATATTTATCCAAAAAGTATGTTCTTTGTTTGTAAAAAAAAAAAAATTACATTCGCGCTGTTAAAATTTGGGGTGTTACAAATATATTCTACTATATACAAAATTAACATTACTTTTAAATTATATATTATTTTTATTTTATACTCAGTAATATATTAAATTCTACTACGCAACTCGCGGGTTAGTATATAGGTATCTAGTTTTATAATAATTAAAACGAAACCTCCAAAAATCTTCATCTAAATTATTTGTCAACTAATCAAAATTCTGATACGACACATTCTAAAATAATCTTCTATTCCATTATGTTTTGTTTCTTCAATATATAATGCAAACCTTTTCATTTTCCCAAGTACAATTATTTTATACATTATATAATTTCAGCTTCAACTTATTATTCAATGACTCATAAATACACCTAAAATGCTCTAATTACTCATCAAAACATTCATTTCAATAACTCATACAAAAAAATACAAATCATCCAATATATTAAAATCATCACAATGCAAGTTCAACTAAATACACACATCAAGATCTATGCCACATAAATTGTGACAGACTCTTAGTTCTCATATACTTTAAATATTGTTTTTCTGTTGTAAATTATTGTTCAAGATCATATATCAGTATTATTGCATAGGAAATGAGTTTTTTTTCCCTATGTTGAATGTGTCTCCCATAACATTTTTTTCTTTTACAATTAAAAAATCACAAAGCATAACTCAAACAACAAAAAAATGAATAATATTAAATATTTGGAAATGAATAACTTCTAATTATTTTATTATTGAATCAAAACTTTCTATATCTTAAACATTCACAAATGTTTCTTGCCTATCATTTTTTTCAACCACTCTTGAAGTTTCTTGACCATGTTAAATAATTATTTGAAGAATTCCAAGGCACACACGAATGAATTGTTTCAACATTTTGGATTTAACAAACTTTCACTCACAAACTAATATTATAATATATCACAAAACACAATATATTATTTAGTGCATGCTTAGTTCGATAGTGAGATTGACATAATTATGATGAACATATAAAATTGAAAACGTGAAAAAGTATATAAATTTATAAATTTAATGTTTTAAAACTAATATAAATTATACAAAATGAAGAAACATTATAACTTCCTATGTCTTAAACATTCACAAACGTTTCTTGCCTACCATTTTTTTCGACCACTCTTGAAGTTTCTTGACCATGTCAAATAATTATTTAGTGCATGTTTAAATCGACAACAAGATTGACTAAATTAGGATGAACATATAAAATTAAAAACGTGAAAATATACATAAATTTATAAATCTAATGTTTCAAAACTAATATCAATTATTATAATATATAACAAAACACATTATATTATTTACTGCATACTTAGATCGACAATGAGATTGACATAATTAGAATGAACATATAGAATTGAAAATCTAAAAATGTATATAAATTTGTAAATCTAATGCTTCAAAACTAATATAATTTATATAAAATGAAGAAATATTATAGATAAATGTATAATATTAACTATAAAGAAATGCATAACTATTTAAGAAATATATTATTAAAATAAGCACTTCAATGAAATAAAAAAGGTTGAATAAACAAATTCCACATTTAAATATATTTGGTTGAATTGTATTAGTCAACAATGTTTTCCTTTTTCTTTTGTACTAAAGCAAACCTAGCTTATATATAATTATTCAAAATATATGTCTTATACATTCACAAACTTTTCTTTCTTATAATCTTTTTCAACAACTCTTTAAGTTTCTTGACCGTGTCAAATAATTATTTGAAAAATTCTAAGACACACGTATGAATTGTTTCAATATTTTGAATTTAACAAGCTATCATCCACTAATGAATATTAAAATATATCACAAAATACACAATATTATTTAGTGCATGCTTAGATCAATCGTGAGATTAACATATTTATGATGAACATATAAATGATATAATGTGCTTGAAAAGTTTTAAGCTTCGTATTGTATCTCCCTAACAACCCAATATATTGTGTCCAAATTACTTACAATTTCTGCATTTAACTGTGTTTGATCTTGTTGCATCTTGCAGACCACCTGGACCTTTTATCATACTTGTCTTTCAATTAATTCATGGCCGATCAAGAAGTATCCTCAATACAGGATGATTGATATTGTCATAACTGTTGAGCATTGAGCTCCCTTCCTATGTGGAGAAAGGCCCAAATATTGTAGTCCATGTGTATCACTTATTTAAATGGAGAGTTGTCAAATTAAGGTTATAAGAGATAGACTATTTTGATAGGAAAGACAACCACCAAAAGAGGAAAGAGAGGAGTAACTCTATTCCCGATTTTATTAAATCAGTCTAAGAAAACATCGATTTCGCATTAACCGTTGGATCAGGCTAATGTTTGAATAGCGGATTTGCCACATTTAGATCTTCCTTTTCAATCGTCAGATCGGCGAAATAACGTCAAGATAGGGAGAAATCATGCTCGCACAACAACATGTTTTTGGGTGTTTTTTTTTCTTCTTGTTTTTCATTTGTAGGCTTTATTGCTTTGTTATTTTGGCTGGTTGTAGGCACACTCTGTGCATTATTATGAGACTCTCTTGTATCCTTATTTGATTATAGTGAAGCTATTTTTTTAGTATGGATGATTTGTGGTTTTACCCTTGCATTGAGGGGTTTTCGACGTTAAAACATTGGAGTTCATTACGTCTTTTATTTTGAATAATTTGTTGCCATATATTTGTTGTTACTCCTCACAGGTTCTTGCAAGTTAGGGGAATTTTATATCCGCTGCGTATTACTTGTTATTGTATTTGTGTTTATTCCCCATCACAGTGGCATCAAAGCTCTTTGTTGAAGGGCTATTTGACTTGCTCGAAGGATGAAGGCAAATATGAATATAAAGATGGTATGCTTGAATGGTACTAGTTACCATTTGTGGAAGGGAAAGATGAAAGATTTGGTATTTGTGAAGAAAATGCATCTTCCTATTTTTTCTAAAAAGTCGGTCGATAAATCTATAGAAGAATGGGATTTTGATCATCAACATGTATGTAGTTTTATTAGCCAATATGTAGAAGATAATGTTTATAATCATATTTTAATGAGGCAGATGCAAAAACTATGTGGGATAAGATAAAGACTTTGTTTGCCTCTAAATCAGGGAATAATAAATTATTCTTACAACATAGTTTCATAAGTTTGAAGTATAAGGAGTGAACGTCTATTTCGGACCACTTGAGTGAATTTTAGGGGCTCCTTGATCAAATGTCTGGAATGGGTATCAAGTTTAATGATAAACTATTGGGTCCATTTTTACTATTATCTTTACCAGAGTCTTAGGAGACATTTTGGGTTTCTATAACGAGTTCATCTCCTAATGGTGTTGTTTCTTTGGAAACTGTAAGACCCATAGTTTTAAATTCTAATTTATGTAATTTGGTATTGAACTCTGAGGTTTTTTAGCCAAGTTATTGATATTTTGTGAGTTTAATGACCAAAAATATCTTTTGATGCCTGATTAAAATTATTCGTCAACAAATAAATTAGATTAAGTATGGTGAATCTTTTGTCGAAGAATAATTTATTTATGCTACGAAGAATTCAATATCGGGCAGTTTTGTTAAAAATATACCGAGTTGATGAAAATTTTAGTTGTCAATTGAGTTGCCACGAGAGTAGATATTTTTAACAAAAAGTTGTTTGTGAAGTGATGGGTGAAATGGTAATTTTATGAAATATCTAGATATTTTTAGATATATGTTATTCATATATATAGAAAGAAAAGGAAAGGAAGGAAAAAGGAAGAAAGGAAAATAGAAAGAAAAGGGTTTCCTTCGCGAGAATGTAAGACCCATAATTTTTAAGTGTACTTTATGTATTTTGGTGTATTTTCGGTATTGAACTCAGAGGCTTTTTAGCCAAAGTTATTAATATTTTGGAGTTTATATGACCAAGAAGATATTTTAATGGCCGATTAGAATTACTCGTCGATAAATAAATTAAATTAACTGCGATGAATCTTTTGCGAAGAGTTTAATGCGTTATGGGTGAAAGGGTAATTTAATAAATATCTAAAGATTTAGAGATATTTGTTAATTATTATTAATATATATATATATATATATATGTTAATATATAAAGAAAAGGAAAGGAAGGAAATAGAAAGAAAAGAAATAGAAAGGAAAGAAAAAGGAAGAAAGGAAAAGCAAAGGAAAGAAAACAGAGAAAACTCCATCTTCTCCTCTGCCTCGCGAAAACCATTTTTTCTCCCTTCCTCCATTGTTGCTCGTTTTTGCTTTCTTTTCTTTCCTTAGAGTTCGAAATTGATAGTGGGTGATAGGACAAAGATTTCTCAACTTCACTCTTCACCTTTGATTCGAAAACAAAGAAAAACGGTATTAGAGATTCCAACTCAAATCTCTCCGTTTCATCTAGATCTAAGCCTCCTTTCAAGAAGTGATAGAAGGAAAGGTTGCTCACCTCCGTGCTACGGTGCTAGTGGACCAACTTTGGAAGCGGCGTTGCGAGCGGAGATTTTATCGGATTTGCTCGCGGTGCTGTAATCGCACGTTACAGCTAACGTGAAGGTAAGGGCTCCTTCCAAACTTTTAGTTTGCATTTAGGGCCTTATCTGTGGTTGTTTGGAAAAGAATTTTTTTAGGATTGAAGTATTGATTTGGTAAAATGTATCTAAGGCTTTATGGGTAATATCTTAGAGTTAGATTTTGGTTATATTGATGAATGTTTCATGGAAAATGAACTTTCCTTATTTATGTATGATTTTGAGTAAATGAAATTGTTGTGTTTGAGTGATGGATTGTGTTGATTTGTGTCGTCGTATTCGACGTGTTCATAATTGATATATTATAGAATTTGAGATGTGCTTTGTGTGGTTTGTGTGGAAAAATGATTTGGTGTGAATTATGGATTGAATGTGAAAGTATGTTTGGGTTTGTATTGTGTGGAATTTTAAAACCATTAAGTTAAACGAGTATTAAGAATGGGGAATCTCTTAATGTCTTATTTACTTAATGTGTGTTTGTTTTGGAAAATTGTTTAAGTTAAATGAGAATTAAGAATGGGGAATCTCTTAATGTCTTGTTTACTTAATGTTTGTTTTGAAAATCGTTGGAGTTAAAAGAGTATTAAGAATGGGGAATCTCTTAATATTTCTGTTTGCTTAATGTGTGTTTGTTTGTGAAAATCATTAAGTTAAATGAGTATTAAGAATGAGGAATCTCTTAATATCTGTGTTTACTTAATGTTGTCATAAAAATGATTTTGTAGAGATATGAATTGTCGAGTCAAGGTGATGCCATGTGATTTGTTGGTTCATCTTGTCTGTTTTGAGATTGTCGCGCCAAGGTTATGCCATGTGATTTGTTGGTTCATCTGGTATGCGTTGGGATTGTCAGGTCAAAGTGATGCCATGTGATTTGTTGGTTCATTTTGTCTGTGTTGAGATTGTCGCGCCAAGGTGATGCCATGTGATTTGTTGGTTCATCTGGTATGCGTTGGGATTGTCAGGTCAAAGTGATGCCATGTGATTTGTTGGTTCATTTTGTCTGTTTTGGGATTGTCGAGTCAAGTGATGCCATGTGATTTGTTGGTTCATCTTGTCCGCATTGGGATTGTCGAGTCAAGGTGATGCCATGTGATTTGTTGGTTCATCTTGTCTGTGTGGGTATTGCGTTGAAACCGTTAAATGTGATGTTTTGAAACTATGTGTAAGTGTGTTTGATTCAAATTGTGATTGTGTTGATTGTACTAAGAGTTATGTTTTGGAATTGTGTGATAGTATGTTAGATTGTAAAACAATTTCGAAACTCATAATGTCGTGGTGATTGTATGGATATTACTAAGTGTTAAGGTTTGGAGTGGTGTTTGAATGTGATTGAGTTAGTTTATGTATTTTTGAAAGAATATACAGGGAAATCGATTTACCCAATCGATTCGATGAGTTACAGGGGCCCTGTTTTGCACGAAATCGATTTACCCAACCGATTTTGTAAGTTGTCTTTCAAAATCATTTAAGAATTCGATTTGGTAAATCGATTGGATTCAATTGGATTCAAGTCAGGGGCTTTGTCTTCCAAAAATCGATTTGCTCAATCGATTGGATTCAATACAGGGCTCTGTCTGTCAGGAAATCGATTTACCCAATCGATTGACCCAATCGATTGATTTAAGCCTAGAGTTCAGTTTTCACTAAAAACTTTTAGGAAATTGATTTCCCCGATCGATTGGCTTAGTGGAAAATCTTATTTTGAGTTAGATAATTGATTGCTCAATTGATTTATCAATGTTTTGGTGAGTTACGTATTACTTGATGGATTGAGAACTTTCTTTTGATTTCATTTACATTTGGCAAGCATTACATGAACTTTTAGCATATGGAAAATCCATCTAAGATGCATGATAAGTTGAAAAGGTTATTTGTGCATTTAAAAGCTTAAATGTTATGTGTTAACTGTTAATTTTCGGTTGGTGACCCTTTACAACTATTGTGGAAATCTGGGCTTTGCCCTCAGATGAGAGTCAGGATGATCCTACCGGTTCGTACCCTTTGGAAGGGAATATGGATGGGAGTGCTTGATTGGAGCTACGTTAGGAGAATCTCACGGGGAGCGTGGAGATTACTCAAGGCGTATAGATTTTTGGTTATGTATAGAATGATCAGACTAGGTTGTCACTCAGGACACATATGTCTTTCTTTTGGGTTACCTTTATGTTAAGTTGTAAGGATGTACATGTACTATTGTTGACATCAGAACATGCTTTGGATTTATATTTTGAAAAACTTTTTCGCTGCTTGTAAATTTTAATGACTTAATTATTTATCCAAAGGTTTTACCTTATTTATTTCTCTGTTGTATTTTAATTTCTTTCGAAAAAAAAATACACCCTCGCTTTGAAAAAACAGGGTGTTACAGAGAATGTCTTATTCCTCTCCTTGTTGCTCGCGAACTCCATCTTCTTCCTTCTCCCTTCATTTTCGTTGCTTCCTTTTGCTTCAAGAAAAGGAACAAAGGCTTGGTGGGTGAGAAAGCAAGGATTTCTTAGCTTCATTCTTCTTCACGGATTCGAAAACAAAGAAAAACGGTGTTGGTGTTTTTAAAATCGTCAAACGCAGAGCTTCACTTTTCTCCTAGACCTAAGCTTCGTTTCAAGAAATGATAGAAGGGAAATTTTCTCACCTCCATGCTATTGTGCTAGTGAACTAACTTTGAAAGCGATGTCGCGAGCGGAGATTTTATCGGAATTAATCGTGGTACCGTAATCGCTTGTTAAAGCTAACATTAAGGTAAGGGCTCCTTCCAAACTTTTAGTTTGCATTTAGGGACTTATTTGTTGTTGTGTGGAAAATAAATTTGTTGGGTTTGAAGTGTAGATTTAGGGAAAATGAATTTAGTGCTTTTATGGATGAAAGTTCGGAGTTGGGTTTTTGGTGAAATTGATGAGTGTTTTCATGGAAAAAGAATTTGATTCATCTATGTGTCTTGTTGAGGAAAAGAAATTTGATGTGTTTGAGTTATGGTTTGTGAAAATTAGTTTGGCATGTGTTATGTTTGAGTTTTGTGGAATTTTGTGGTGATTGATGATTGAACTTGGTGCGGATTTTGTGGTTTTTATATTGATAAAACTTAATGTAAATTGTGGATTAAATTTAATGTGTGTGGTAGAAAATAAATGTATGAGTATGCTCTGTATGAAATTTGAAAATCTTTAGAGTTAAATGAGTATTAAAAATGGGGAATATTTTAACATCTTCATTTACTTAATGATTGTCGTGGATAGAGTAAGAGTATGCTCATGCATTTCATTGTACATGGCAACCGGATGGGCCATGGTGATAGTGGTGACCGGGTGGGCCACAAGATGATTTCATGTGATTTGTTGGTTCATCTTATCCTTATGGGGATTATCACCTTGTGCTAATCTATGAGAGATTGCACTCTAGAACGTGTTGATCTGTGAGCGATTGCACTCTAGAAAATAGTGTAAGGTCTGTGATGGGTGGCCCCTTGATAATCAGTATAAGGCTTGTGATAGGTGATACAATTATGATTTACGCCCCTTCGAGGAGGGCTTTGATTGGAATTATGAGTCCATGCATTTTGGTATATACGCATTGCATTAGGGTGCTTGGCACGCGAGTCATGTTTGGTTCAAGATTATGATTGAGTGTTTGAACTCAAGTGGTTGTTGTGGTTGTGCCATAATTGCTAAGTGTGAATGTTTTGGATTTGTGTGTCAGTGTGATTGATTGTAAAACCTTTTCAAAACTCAAGTTGTCATTGTGATTGTGCTATAATTGCTAAGTGTGATTGATTGCAAAACCTTCTCGAAACTCAAGTTGTCATGGTGGTTGTGCTATAAATACAAAGTGTTGTTGTTTGGATTTCTGTGTAACTGTTCATTGATTTCGAAACCATTTTAAAAGTTGAAATTTGTTGTTTTCTGCTGTTTTCTGATGTGTATTCGAATATAGAAGGTTGTATTCGAATACATACATCCTATTTTAGTTATTAAATTGTGTAGTCGAATATAGAAGGTTGTATTCAAATACAAGCAAGTTGTTTTTGTTGACGACTTATGAAACAGCCTTGTATTTGAATACAAAGATGTTGTATTCGAATACAACAGTGCAGTTTTGTTAAAAACTTAATTTTTCAACTTTGTTTATGCATGTCTAGCATATGGAAACCCTTTCAAGGTGCATGCTAAGTTGAAAGGTTATTTTGTGCATTTAAAAACTTAAATTTTATGTGTTAATTGTTAATTTCAGTTGGTGACCCTTTACAACTATTGTGGCAATCTTGGCTTTGCCCTCATATGAGAACCAAGACCTTCCCACCGGTTAGTACCCTGTGGATGGGAATGTAGTGGGACACACCTGACTGGAGCTGTGCCAGGAGGATCTTGCAGAGCGTGTGAAGATCACCCGGAATGTATAGTTTTTTGTAGAATGATCAGATTAGGTTGACGTATAAGGACTAGATGTCTTTCTTTTTGGGTTGTATTTATTTCAATTTGGAAGATTCTACCTATACCAATATTTTCAGCTCGACATTTTATTTTGATGGGTTCCATGTACCACTTTTTGATGTGATGTGGGGAGTTAAAATTCTTGGGGCAATGCTTTTGTACAAGTGTTTGTGCAGAATACCCCAAGGGTATGACCTATGTCTGATAGGCCTCATAGCCCCGGTGTATTTTGATGTTTGAATACTTGAGATTTTTATTTCAAAAACTATTTTGCTGCTTGTAAATATTTGTTGACTTTATTGTTATAATACGACTTAAATATTTATCCAAAAGTATTTCCTTCTTTATTTCTTTTTCTTTCTTAATTTCGAAATTCAACTTTTGTTTTAGGAAAAAAATGGGTTGTTACAAAAATGGCTAAGGGTGGTGTTTTGAATGAGGAGATGAGAAGGAAGGCACATGGTTCTTCATCTCAATCTGATGTTCTTGTCATTGAAAATAGGGGGAGAAGTCAGAAAAAAGAATAAAATGGTGGTGGATAAAACAGATGAAGCAAGTCCATGTCTAGATACAAAAATGTGGAGTGTCATTATTTTCATAGAACAGGGCACATACAGAAGAATTGTTTTTGTGGAAAAAGGAGAACAAAGGGAAGAAGGGTAAACAAAAACAAAGGGGTCGTTAAGATGATAGTGATGATGAACGTGTTAATATTGTTAGTAGTGATGATCTTGTTATTCTCCGTGACTATGAGTCAATTAATCTTGTATTTGATGAGAGAATATGGATAATTGATAGTGGTGCTACACTACATGTTACACCGAGGAAGGATTCTTCACATCTTATACTTCAGGTGACTTTGGAGTTTTGAAGATGGGTAATGATGGTGTATCTAAGGTAATTGGTGTTGGTGATATATGCTTGCAAACCAAAATGGGAATGCAATTGTTGCTTAAAGGAGTCAAACATGCTCTAGATGTTCGCTTCAATTTGACATATATGTATATACTTGATGAAAGTGGTTTTGATAATCATTTTACTTATGGAAAGTGGAAACTCGTTAAAGGTAACTTGGTTGTGGCTAGATGGGAGAAAATTAGTAAATTGAATTGGACAAAAGCTTTGGTGGCAACAGACAGTGTAAATGTCGTGGATATGGAATCATCTTTGTGGCACCGAAGGCTTAGCCATATTAGTGAAATGGAGTTAAATTGCTTAGCTAGAAATGATGTGCTTCTAGGATTGAAGAATATAGATTTGGAGAAATATTCTCACCGCATGATTGGTAAAAAAGACTAGAGTATCCTTCAAAAGGCATCCTCCCTCTAGAAAGTCAAAGTTGCTTCAATTGGTGCATTATGACATATGTGGCCCTTTAAAGGTAAAATCTTTGAGTGGTGCATTTTATTTTGTTACTTTTAATTGATGACTGTTCCAAGAAACTATGGATTTATGTTCTAAAGACAAAAGACCAAGTGTTGGAGAAATTCATATAATTTCATGTTTTGGTTGAGAGACAGACAAGCAAGAAATTGAGACGTGTTCGTACTAACAACAGTGGTGACTATTGTGGACCTTTTGATGTCTATTGCAAACAATAGGGTATAACACATGAAAAGGATCCTCCTAAAACTCCTCAACTGAATAGTTTAGCAGAGAGGATGAATCGAACACTTGTTGAGAGAGTGAGGTGTATGCTCTCTGAAGTTAAGTGCCTAAATATTATTGGGGTAAGGCATTGTACACAGCGGTGCATGTTATTAATCTTACTCCAATTGTCGCTTTGAATAGGGAGGTAATAAACAAGGTATGGTTTGGCAAGAATGTCAAGTATGATCACTTGAGAGTCTTTGGTTGCAAGACTGTTGTTCATGTTTTGAAGGATGAAAGATCCAAGTTGGATGCAAAGTCAAAGCAGTGTATCTTCATTGGTTATGGTGAGGATGAATTTGGCTACAAATTGAATGTCGTGATGTAGTGTTCATGGAAGACTAAACTATTGAAGACATTGATAAGGTGGAGAAGACTACACCTAAGAGAAATTAGGTCTTAGCTGATGGTGATCGTGTTCGGTCACCTGTTCCTCATTTGGATACTAATAATGGTAATGTTGAGAATAATAAGCCACATGATTGTGTTGATGATCATCAACTTAGAGATGAGGTAAACATTCCAACTAGTGAAGATCATGAGTTGTCACACGATGAGAATCTTAGTGATGTTTTTGAATCATCTCTAAACCAACTCAAGAGGTCTAAGAGACAGAGACAACCATCTACAAGGTATAGTTCTGACGAGTATGTGAATTTGATTGATGAAGGGGAACCTGAGTGTTTTCAAGAGGCCATGGAGAGTGAAGAAAGTCAAAAGTGGTTGGATGCAATGCATGATTAGACGAAATCTTTGCATGATAATCACACTTATAATTTGGTGAAATTGCCAAAAGGCAAAATGGATTTGGAAAACAGGTGGATCTGTAGAGTGAAAATTGAGAGTAACTTAAGGTCTCCGAGGTATAAAGCCAGATTAGTGATGAAAGGTTTCCGTTTAAGGAAGGGTGTTGATTTTAATGAGATTTTCTCACCTGTGGTAAAAATGTCATCAATTAGAACTGTGTTGAATTTGGCAGCTACTCTTGACTTAGAGGTAGAACAGATGGATGTAAAAAAGGCTTTCCTTCATGGTGATTTGGAGGAAGAGGTTTACATGAAGAAACCTAATGGTTTTCTTGTTGAAGGCAAGGAAGACTATGTGTGTAGACTTAGAAAGAGTCTATACGGTTTGAAGCAAGCTCCAAGGCAGTGGTACAAAAAGTTTGAGTATGTTATGTATGACCAAGGATACATGAAAACTACTTCTAACCATTGTGTATTTGATAAAAAGTTTTCTAACGATGATTTCATTATCCTGTTATTATATATTGATGAAATACTTATTATTGGGAAAAACATTTCCAAGATTGACAGGTTCAAGAAGCAGTTGGGAGAGTCCTTTGCCATGAAAGATGTGGGAGCATCTAAACAGATTCTTGGCATAAGAATCACGTGTGACAGAAAGGAAAAGAAATTTTGGATGTTACAAGAACACTATATTGAGAGAGTGTTGCAAAGGTTTCAGATGGAAAACTCCAAGGCTGTAATTACTCCTCTTGCTTCTCTATTTAAGTTGAGTTCTAAACAATGTCCTCCTAGTGAAGATGAGAAATGAGACATGGAACAAGTTACTTATGCTTCTGATGTGGGTAGTTTTATGTGTGCAATGGTGTGTACAAGACCAGATATTTCGCATGTTGGTGGTACAATTAGTAGATTTTTGTCAAATCCAATTAGAGAGCATTGAATGCTGTAAAATGGATTTTGACGTATCTTCGCGGTCCTCCGGGGTTCTTGCAAGTTAGGAGAATTTTATATTCGTTGTGTATTACTTATTATTGTGTTTTTGTGCTTATTTCCCATCAATAATTGCCTATATTTTTTGTGTCTAACTCATGTATAGAATGTATAATCTCATTGTAACATAAAGAATAGACGTTAGTAGTATACACATTATTATGAAATGTACGCATTCTTCCATCTTGCATTGCATTATCAAGCATCTTTCTAATCTTAGGTGTGATTATGTTCTCCAAAACACATCATTTTTCAAACCTCCTCTGAAACCTAGCAATCAACCTAGAAGTAATTGACACAATGATTGACAAAATTGTCGTTTTTTTTTTCTTCTGTTGTCGCCCTATCAACTATTAAAGAATGCTGAAACATTATTTGCTACATGATTAGATTTACACAAAAACTCAATGGTATGTCTAGCCCACATGCTTTTAGGCCTTTCAGGATCTAGCAACCAATTTGCAACCTCATTACTAATTTTTATTAGTTTGTCTATTGTTTTGTCAAATAAAAACTCATTGTATGCCATTGCAATTGCGCAAAACTGTGTACTGAGAAGCAGTGTATTAAAATTGAGTTAAAATTTTTATAACAAATGATTATTACAACAGTACATATATAAGTAATACGAAAATAATTAGTACAAAATATTAAAAAAAATGTAAAAACATGTGTTGGACAATTACTATCCATGTTCAGCATAAGTAGTTATTAAATAATATTATTATATATTAGTAGCAAGGGTAGTTAAGATTTTTCTATTCTCTTGTATATATACATATTTTAATCTTATCACATTCAAATTGTTCATTTGGTTTATGAAATCCTATAGGGTTATTTGTCTTCCTCCTCTATTCATCTTCTTCCCTTCTATGTTGTCATCACTAACATCGTATTAAAGAGCTTTGGTTGATTTTGGGATCTATTGTAAAGTAGTCCACAACTTAGTAGAGCTCAAGGTTCTGCAGCCGTTTTGCGACCGGTACCGATTTTCTTCCTTCGTTTCCGGCGCGATTCTATTCTTCTATTTTTTGGCATGATTTTGCTCTTCTATCTCTGACATGATTTTGTTTGGTTCTTTGTTGACTCTACTATTGACAGATTTTCCCTAATTTATTTTGTCTTAGTGATTTTTTTTGCCGTATTTTTTTGTCATTATTTGTTATGGCTGGTGCTAAGGATGGTTCTCTTCAATTTGGTAGTGTCCACCACAATGAAAAAAATTACTCTTATTAGAGTTAGTTGATGAAAAAAAATTGATTGGAAACGATATGTGGGGTTATGTTGATGGAACTTCTGTTAAGTCTACATATAAAAGGGATGAAGCTAAATATGCAAAAGATCTGAAAACATGGAATGTTAGTAATTCAAAAGTTATTACTTGGATTCATAATATGATACTACTAAAGAGATTTAGGATCACTTGAAATGTTTGTATGTTCAGTCAAGCTTTGCAAAACATTATCAGGTTGATAGTGATATTAGGGCCCTTAAACAGAATAATATGACCATTCATGAATTCTACTCGGCAATGACTAATTTTTGAGATCAATTAGCTCTTATGGAATAACCTGAGTTAAAAGCAAGCAAAGCGTACGTTGATCAAAGAGACGAACAATGTCTGGTTTGGTTTTTGATAGCTCTTCTTGATGATTTTGAGGGCCATCGTGGGAGTATTTTGCATCGTTCCCCTCTTCCTAATGTTGAATCAGTAGTTAGTGAATTGTTGGAAAAATAAATCATACTTAAGGCTCATTCTTGTGTGTCAGATAAGTGGATTCTCTCAACTCCTCCATTTTTTTTTTTGCTGCTCTGTTTAAAAGAGAAAATCTCAAGGGAAGGTCAGACTTGGTAATGATGATGTCCATTTTGCAAAGAAAAATGTTATTGGAAAGCACATTGTTTGAAATTGGGGAGAGCACATAAGAAGAATTTAAGGGGGGTCATCATCCAACTTTGTTTCTTCTGCTCCTCCTACCATTGGCTCTACTTCTGGTTTTGTATACTCATTTGAGAATACTTCCCAATTATCTGATATTGCAGAACAACTTCAAAAACTTCTTGCCTCTCAATCACATGTCATGTATGCCACCTCTTCTAAAGGTTAGAACACCTCTAGTATGTCAAGTATATCTCTGTAACATCCCAATAGTTTCAAATATTTATATATGTGTGTGTGTGTGTGATGCGTGTGTATCTTTTTTGTAATTGTCATGATTTATATTTTAATCTTTTTTGTAATTTTTTGTAATTATTATCTTTTCTGTGTAAAATAAATTAATCTAAATTTTATCTCACTCAATTTTACCTGAATAATTATATCCTTTATTTTAATTTAATTGTTTTGACGTGACAATTACAATGGGACGATTTATGGTGTGATTATTTCCTTAATGAAATATTGTGTCTTTTGTTTATTGAATTAGTTTTGATAATCATGAATTGATGTGCTCGATATGTTTGTTTTATTTTGTTATGTGTGACCTGCAGTGATATTCTTGTCTTGCTTGATTTATTTTACTTGAAAAAATATTAGTCGAATTATTTAATTAAATTAGAATTTATTGAAGTTATATTATTTGTTAGTTTTATTTTCAATCAAATAAGTATTCATTTTAGGAGATAGTAGAGTTAGTGAAATTTAGCCATCATGTATAAGTGTTTTGAAAATATTTTTGGTAAATCCATCTTTAGTATAAAAATAGTGACTTGACTCATTATTTTACTCTCCTTTATGACAAGATTTTATGGCAATTCATGGTGTTGTCTTGACATAATCTAACTTTATGTCCTTGCCTCAATCAATTAAAAGAGGATAAGAAGAAATATACAAAATAACGCATTCCATAAACGGAGAAGTTGAGTACTTTAGAGATAAATTGAGAGGGTTAAAAATCTGAGATTGTTTGTTTATTTTTCTTACTAAATAAATGAAACAATATACTGATATTTAGATAAAAGAAGGAGATAAACCACTATTATATTTGATACAAAAGATTGGAACTTGAGTAGTTTCTAACTTGAACAAGTATTTCTCTCTTTGAACGCCGAGATGAATTTAAAATTTTGAGCTTGTGAGTTCTTCTACTCTTCTCGGATTTTCGATATTTTTCTTCTTCAACCTTTAGTAACTACTTATAGTTAAAATGCAGGCTTCAATTTGGTCCTTGTTTAATTCTGAAGTGTATCTTGTTTACATTGAGTTTGTATATTCTTCAGATTTATTATGTTCCTATTTTGTTTAGATTGAGTCTGTAAATTCTTTAGATTAATTTTGCTCATTTTGTTCAGATTGCGTTTGTAAATTTTTCATATGAATTATGTTCATATTTTGTTGTAGTTAAATCTTGATCAAATCTTCTAGAAATATTCTTCAATTCTTCTTCAAATTTTGATCAAATCTTTTTCAAATTTTGATTAAATGTTCTTCAAATTTTGATCAAATATTCTTCAAATCTTGATTAAATCTTCTTCAAATCATGCCACATTTTCATTTCAACTTGGTCAAAAAAATTCTTCATTTATATATCTGAATAAATCTTATTTTAGATTTTCTTCAATTATAAATTTGAATCAAATCTTATTTTAGATTTTCTTCAATTATAAATTTGAAAAAAAATTATTTTAGATTTTCTACAAAAACATGAATCTTTTGTCATACTCTTTGCAGTTAAATATATTGTTCACGTAAAATACTTTTGTTAACATCAAAACTCTAAATCTAAAACAAACTTGGTTCCAACAGTCTCCAGGAGATCTAACTCGACAATTTATCGGTAGACCTAAAAAATAAATTATCATAACACACTTTAAGAAGGTAAATTTTGAAATTGAGTCAAATGAGCTTACTCCAAATTAGAAAATACGCAATGGATAATAGAGTCATTGTTCACATGGTCGTTTGACATTGATTTTACTCAAATCAGACTTATGGTGAAGAAAAACGATGCAAAATAACAAACTTCATAAATGGAGAAGCCGAGTATTTTAGATAAAACTAGATGGTTAAAAATTTTAAAAAGGGTGATTAATTGACTAACTAAATGAATGAAACAATATACTAAAATTTAGATAAAAATAGAGAGTTTAATAAGATATCACCGATGCCAAACAATAACCCTATAATTTCTCCTCTTTCACGTTGGCAGCGGTTAACTCCGTTTCTAATTTTGTTTTTGTTTTTATTTTTAACACAATTAGGTATTTAAATCCCTTCACACACATGGGTAAGTCCATTTGTTCCCTAGTTTATTTTAATTTTACTATTGCTATTTATATTTTTCTACAACAAAATTAATAATCATTTAATATGTTGTTTAATATATTATAAATTGGAGGTAGATATATTGTAACATCCAGCGCTGTAAAAGATATTATAAATCCTATTTATAAGCCTTGTAACATCCAGCGTTGTAAAAGATACAACAACGCTTTTTATAAAATAGGTAGATATATTGTGCGCTTGTTATACCTGTTTTACCGCGCTTTTTGGAAAAAGCGTTGTAAAAGGTGCATTCAATAGATGCATTATTATGCACCTATTAAACGCTTTTCTGAAAAAGTGTTGTAAAAAGGTGCATTCAATAGATGCATTATTATGCCCCTATTACAGCGCTTTTTCCAAAATGCGCTGTAAAAGGTGCATTCAATAGATGCATTATTATGCACCTATTACAACATTTTTTTTGAAAAAACGCTGTAAAAGGTGTGTTCAATAGATGCATTATTATGCACCTATGTATTACAACGCTGTCTTTTATTTTTTTTTTCCATAATCTTTTTCATCCAGAATCAGATCACAATCAGTACACAATCAGTATACAACAACAGAACTATATAACTTTATAATTTAACTTTATAACTTTACATATTTACACAATTAGTTCACAACATATTCATATAAATATTCACATATTGAGAACAACACAGAACTATATACATATTCATATAACTACATATTCACAACTTTTCAAATGTGCCCAATTCATATACATATAACTATCAGAACTACACATAACAGAACTACCATATATTCATATAACTATCCCTTGCAGCATGCCATTTCCCAGCAAATCAAATAATTTTCATTTCAGTCACATACTGACACCAGTCTTCCTTTATTTCAATTAGATCTCTTTCATAGTATGTTAGACTAGAATTGTCAAAGTACTGTGCGATATAAAAATTGAACATAAATAAGTTAGAATCAAATATATACATAGTTTATATATGAAAATCAAATAATGAAAATACCATACCATTTCTAGGATTATAGTTTGATTCATATCAACAATCTCCTTCATGAATCGCAATGTATAGTACCCATAGTCGATATTGTTAGTTTAACGAGGGCACTATAAAATAAAACATATAAGTCAATGAATATTTGTGCATTGATAGCAGTAAAGTTCAATATCATTTTATTGAAACAAAAAACTAATAAATACAATACCTGAAAAACAGAAGAACAATAGGGTTACGGCGCATAAATACGAATAAAGAAGAACAACGCATAAATACGAACGGTTCGTAGGAGAGTAGGGTTCGCAGAAACAAAGATGGTTTACAATGACAAGGAGAATGAAGAGGAAACAAACGTATGAAGTTTACGTAATGAAGAGGAAACTGAAGCGGTTTAGAATTTAGGGTTTAGGGATAATATTTGAATGAGAGTTGGTAGGGATAATAACAAAGATGGAGATGGTTCGCAATGGAGACAGTTGTCAATATGGTTCGTATGGACAATAGTTGATTGAGAAAAGTTGTTATTTGTTCATAACTTTCAAGTCAAACACTACTCTATATAAAGTAATTATATAATGTCTTTTAAATATAAATTAGTATTTTATACATTAGTATTGAAGAAAGTTAAATTTAATCCAAAAAAAGGTTAAATGGTTATAAAATATTTTCAAAAAATTAAAATTTTATTCTAAAATGTCGAATATATTATTTTTACAGTTTGTTATAATATTATTTTTAAAGTTTAATGTTAGTTAAATTTGTTAAAAAAGTGTCAATAAAATATTTGTACTAGTGTACAAAAATTTCTCAAATTAAAATGTTATCTTTTTTTTATTATAGTTATTTATTTTGTTATGGTTTATTAAATTAGTAAAATGTTATTTTTTAAAGAAATTGTAAATTTTTTCAAAAACCAAATAATACTTATTTAAAAGAAAGCAAGTTCATAATATTGATCTAATTAGGAAATATGTAATATGATATATATAAAATGCGTTAAGATTATTTTCAAAAGACATAAAACATTCATATTTTAAAATGCTATACTAGAGTTGTAAAAAAAATTAAATAGAAATTATGTTATTAATGTATATATGATAAATAAAATTTAAAGCATGTGAAAAATGTATTCATTTTAATATATAATTATTTTTAAAAAAAATATAAGTTAATTTTTAATAGCCTATTACAGCGCTCTTTAAAATAGCGCTGTAAAAGACCTCCTTAACTTATTTTTTTAAAGCCTATTACAGCGCTCTTTGAAAGAGCACTGTAAAAGACCTCCTTAACTTATTTTTTAAAAGCCTATTACAACGCTCTTTCAAAGAGCGCTGTAAAAAACCTCCTTAACTTATGTTTTAAAAGTTTATTACAACATTTTTTGAAAGAGCGTTGTAAAAGGCTTCCTTAACTTATTTTTTAAAAGTCTACAACTGTGCTTTTTCAACAGCGCTTGTCAAAAAAGCGTTTGTTGTATCTTCCGTTATTTTTTAAAAATTCTATAACAGCGCTTGTATTTAATAAACGTTGTAAAAGACGCGCAATAAAATATCATTTTTGACGTAGTGTAATTCATAACAAAATAATAACGAAATTTGTCAAATACAAATCATGTAGTTTTTGAGAAAAATGAATTTTTTTGGTAGGAGTAATCGAACACAGTCGAGTATAAATGCCAATAGTTAACCACGGAGCCAATTCAAAATTTTATTGTTTTACATAAACGCTAATACATATTACATTTTAATATTTAATGCATATTATTTTAATTTATCTCTTATTTTCTATTTTTCTTCTTTCTCTACAGAGTATAGCTATCACTAATAATATAATATTGAAGACATTTATCCTCAATTTTAAATGATACATACTATAATTTACAATTTATTAAAAATAATAATTGTAGATAACAAAAATTTTATGCTATTTTTTTTTTTAAAAAAAAAGTTGTTATCCAAATGGGTAAAAATGCTATATTTTTAAATTTAGCAGTTTAAGTAAACAATAATAAGAAAAAATTACTATCGAAATTTGACCCCACACACAGATAAACTCATACTAGCGACTAACACGAGTATTTGCCCGTACTGTGGAGAAATCCTTCCTAATGTAAAAGTAACATACATATGTCCATGCACCACCACTCAAATTTGCTATGCGGAAATTTCTTTTTGCTTAACGATTTGGTCTGGCTAGGTCTGATTTTAATTTTCTTAATTTGAGAGTTCTTTTGCCTTCAAAACTCCTCCAATTCAAAAGGAAACTTATTCTAAATGATCCTACAGCTACAACGGTATTTTTTATATTACCACACAAACAAATCTTTTAAAAAATGGAGTGCTACAATATTATAACTTTAATGCAAAAGTCGTTTAATTTAATTTTTAATAAAACTAAATTAAAAATATCATTAAGTTGTTTAATTTAATTTTTAATAAAATAAAATTAAAAATATCATTTTTTTTTAACTTTGATTTGCATAACAGCAACATTATGGACACAAGACCATATGAACAACTATGTTTGCTTGTTTGAACAAAGTTAAACTTGTAAATTAATAAAATCGGACTACCTTTTTTTTGAATTGATCTTTAATATTTTTTTCTCCTATTAATCATTTTAAGTCTCAAAACATGCATGTACTAGAATAATTTGCATTTAGGATGATTATTTCTTATCTCAAAGACCAAATATTATGCATAATTTATCCAAATGTAACACATTTTATTTCATTAGATATCACCTAATTTGTCAATCATAGTTTACGATAATATATGTTCTATATTTTATTAAATATAATATTTTATTCAAACTAAAAGAAAAACTATCAGTTATAATTTTTCAATCACTGAAACAACAACACAATGGAACAGGAAAAGACGGGTTTGGATCACAAAATCCTTTATAATATCCCTTGCCTGTGCATAAGGACATGCAATTATTACTTTTTAGGTCACATTGAGAAAAAACTTCTCGCGTTTGAGTACTAAACCGTTCGTACCTGTGTAAAAGAGTAATATTAATGTAATCAATAATCAATATGCACAAGCAAAATAACATATGAAAGATTTAAAGTCTATTATGCAAATTGTCTACATACCTATTGAAAATAGAAGAACTAAAATCCAGGTTCAAATAATAATCTTCAATTTACAAATCATTGTTCTTCCACTTCTTCAATGATCATTACAAAATTGTAAATCAATAAGTAAATTTGACATGTTTGGAAATGTATATATATAATTAATTTGGTCAAAAAAATATAATAAATAAAATACATATAGATATATACTTTAATTATGCACATCTTATATTATTTATTTCAAAGTTAAAGTCTTATTCGATCAAAATATGACCAAATTTTCTTTTAAGATTACATTTTATTAGTGACCATTGTTAACAATGAAAAGAGGAAGAAGAGAGACAACCAAGAGACAACCACTCTAGGGTTACATAACATAGAATGAACCAAACTTCGGTTAATAGGGTTACAGTGAGCATATATATAAATGAATAGAAATGTCTAAAATACCCTTAATACTAATATATAATAATATTATCTAACATCTCCCCTCAAACTCACGATGCATTAGCATGGAGCATCGAGAGTTTGTCAACAAAAAACGAAAATGTTTAATGGAATGCATCTTTGTGAACAAATCAGCAATCTGTAAATAAGAAGAGTACGAATATTGGTCATCTTGGCTATAGGAGAAAAAGTTTCTGCATGATCCATACCATAGTGTTGAGAGAAACTCTTAGCAACAAGACGTGCTTTGTACACTCAACTGACCCATCAGACTTAGTTTTAACGAGGAGGATCAACAGTCGCAGAAGGTGGTTGGATAGCTGGGGGGGACAAAAGGGATGTCACCAAAGAAGAAGCAACAATCAAAGAGAAGAACCAACAAAGAGAGAAGCAACCAAATAGATGAACCACGTGAGAGAAGAGCATACAAATAGAACAATCAATATGGAGAGAAGCAACAAAGCAAATCACTAAAGAGATGAGGAATCATACAGAAGAAACAACAAAGAGAGCGACAACACAGAAGAAAGCAATCAAAGAGATAGGAAAGACGTACAATTAAATTACCAACCAAATCAACAAAGAACCACAACAATTGAAATCATGTGAACCAAACCAAAATGAGAACTAGAGTCAATGGTAGGAGGAGCAGAAGCAACAACATTGGACGACGTTCCGCTAAAATTCTTCTTATGTGCTCTCCCCAATTTCGAACAATGTGCTTTCCAATGTGCTTGAAGAGAACCATCCTTAGCACCAACCATAACAAATAATGACAAGAAAATACGACAAACACAATCACTGAGACAAGATAAATTAGGAATAATCTAGTGCTTTGCGAGCACGATTTCTCCCCCTACAGACGTTGTTTCACCGATCCGACCGTTAAAGAAGAAGACCTGAATGTTTCGAACCTGCTGTCCCAAAATCAGCCCGATCCAACGGTTAACGAATGTGCAATTGATGTTTTTGTGAGACTGATTTAATAAAATCGGGAATATGGTTACTCTTCTCTTTTCTCTTTTGGTGGTTGTCTTTCCTATCAAAATAATATCTCTCTTCTTTATAGTAGATCCCAAAATCAACCAAAGCTCTTTGATACCATGTTAACAATGATAACAAGAAGAAGAGAGACAACCATGAGATAACCACTATAGGGTTTCATAACATAGAATGAACCAAACTTCATTTAATAGGATTACAGTGAGCATATATATAAAAGAATAGAAATGTCTAAAATACCCTTACTTCTAATATATAATAACATTATCTAACAACCATTTTAATGTTTTATATACTTACCTTACGTTTGTCTATTGTGTTGAAATATGTTTTATAATAATAATAATAATTATTATTATTATTATTATTATTATTATTATTATTGTGATTGGTCGGTTGGTAACGAAAACTTAAAAATAAAATTTATAGGAACAAGTAATTCAATGGACTAGATTCATGGTTTTACTTGTGATTTTAATACCTCAAATTATATTTTCTTTGAATTTTTATTGTCCTCTTAACTATCAATTGCTACTCTAAAAACAATTAGCACATATTTATCATTCAAGGTAACATTCTTTTCTGTAAATTACTTATTTGATTGATCATACCAAAAATATAATTTAGAGAAGACATAAAGAACTAAGAGGTTAAATGATTAGTATTTATGTTTAATCATACTAATATTCTAACCTTAATTATCCTATAGATCTATCAATTAATTGTAGTTGATCAATAGTCAATTGATTGATTAAAACATGCAAAAGTTGATTATCTCAAACATGTAAATAAAACAATAAGATAATTTAATTAAGAAAAATATAAAATAATCCAAAATAAAACTAGAATATAAAACTGAAGCATAGTAAAAATTTGAATCGGAAATTGAAGTAATCTTGAGCTTCATTTTGTATTCGCAAACACTTAAACAATTTTACTTTCCGCACCCCTCATATTACTTCCTACACTCCTAAAAAAATTTTTAAATTTAAAATACTCAAATTGTCCTTCCCTCTTTATTATATTAAATGCAACATTTCTAAATTCATCTCCTTCAACCCACCTTCATTTCCGTCATCTCCTTCAACCTTACATCTTCATTTCCTTCATCTTCAACAATTTACATTCTTCAATCATCTTAAACACCATCTTAGAGGTGTATTAAGGTTTTCTGGGTTTAGGAGTATTTTCTGGGTTTAGGGGTTTTCTGGGTTTATGGTTTTATGGGTTTTTTGGGTTTTCTATTGAAATGAAGTGAAAACGTGAACCGTTGAAATGATGAACGTGAACTGAGTTCACGTGTTCTGAATCTGCTTGCTTACGTGAACTGAAATGATCTACGTGAACTCAATTAACGTATGTGGACGTGAACTCAGTTCACGTAGGTTGAAAAAAATTGGGAAGGAGTTCACGTACGTGAACTAAGTTCACGTAGGAAGGAAAAAATGGCAAGGAGTTCACGATTAGGATAAATTTTTTTGAAGGAGTTCACGTAGTTCACATATGTACAAATTATGATTTCAAAAAAATTAAAATATCTATTAATGGAGGTGTAATAAATTCTAATTTTTCATATTTTGTGTAGAGAATTGTCATTATTTGATGTTTTTTTGTTTATTTTCTAAGTGAATGGGAATCCTTTATTTAGACCTAAATTGTTTGGTTAAATATTTTATTTTTTAATTTTGCAATATCTTTACTTTATGCATATTATTGTAATGAATTCCCATTTTTTGGTGTGTATAGAAGTGTTTGCTCAAAGTTTCTAATTTCAAATTTTGTAAAATCAATTTTATTTAATGCAAAATATTATATTTAATTTCCATAAATGCATTTCATTCTATATTTGTGTGTAAATATTTGTACCGACTAGTTAATGAGTTATGCTAATGTTGCTTGAACGAAATGTATGCATATTGAAACGTCTAAAATACATTTATTTTATTTAATATCTTTTATTGCATTTGATTTTCATTTTTATTTCAACATCTTTATGAGAATAGTATTTTTTTTGTTCAACTTCCTATTTCATTCATCATTGGCACCATCCCCGCTAATTATTATTCATGTGCTATGCATAATTTATTCTCCTAAATTAAGAGTAAAGTAGTTTAAATAGTTTAATTAGTTTAAATAGTTTATAAAAAAATAGAATAATTTAGTTACCTAAATTAACAAAACTAAAAATATTCAAAAAACTAAAATATTGGCCTACGTGAACTGAGTTCACGTATCACTTACGTGATTTCAAAGTTAGGGACCTTACGTGAACTGAGTTCACGTATGTATAATTTGAAAAAAAAATTTCTTTATTTACCTGAACTTAGTTCACATATGTTCACGTGAATTCAATTCACTTGTCAGCTACGTGAATTGAGTTCACATACGCCTACGTATTCTCAGTTCACGTAAATTGAAAAATTTTGGATTCTTATCAGCTACGTGAACTAAGTTCACGTGAGGGAGGGGTACGTGAATTGAGTTCACGTACGAAACTCAAATCTAGAAAAAAAATATCAGCTGCAAAATACATACCTATTTGATTTGAATCACTATAATGACGAGGATGATGAAAATGATGAAGATGTTCAAAGTGATTCAAGCTTATTGAACATCAAATGTATCAAAATGATTGAAGAATATTGAAGAATAATGAAGAAGGTTGAAGTTGGTTGAAGTTGAAGATGAAGGTAATGAAGATGAAGGTTGAGGGGTGTGGGAAGTAAAATGAGGGATGTTGGAAGCAAAATTGAAACTTAAATATAAAAAAAAGTTAAATATTATATTTATAAAACTATTAATTAATTCATTAACATTCAAATTTATTTTAATAGATATAGGGGAAAGGGTGTGTAATTTGGCGATACACCTTGTTATCATACCGTTGGATATCGATAAAAAATTGATCACATGACCGTTAACGATGTAATATATTAAAATATTATATTATTTCTATTATTTTATTTTCTTATGCATATATTATTAATTAACATACAAAAAACAATTGACTATGTAATGCATTTCAAATGGCGACTTATAACTAATATAAAAAAGGATATTTTAGTATATTTTTTTAAAATGAGAGTATATTGATAATTTTTTTTTTAGAAAAGGGCTATTGAAAAAAAAAAAAACTTCTTATTGAACCAGCCATGTTCTTATCTTTAGTAACCATATGATGTTCAATTTCCTAGAGCATGCTGTCATCAAATGTTAATAACCAAATGAGATGTGCTTGTGAAAAATATTTTAAGTACACTTGAATCAATTGTCATCCGATAAATTGTTCTCTTGTTTAAGTATTGTTTTCTTATCATCAAAATACAAAACGAACAATTGTCTAATTGATGAATAACTTTCTTTTTATTTTTGAAATAATAATAATAATAATAATAATAATAATAATAAAATAAAGAATACAAATATATTTGGGGAACTCTCCCTAAGTAAAATAGAATTAACGACATACAAAAATTATGAATATATACAAAACAAAAACAAAAGAAAATATGCATGCAGACTCGTACGATTTTCCATCAAGGAAACATATGTTTAACACATTCAAAGGACTCCATGAATTTGATAGGCACATAATGTTACAATTTGTATTAGGATTATAATTTTTACTTTTCATTAGGTTCACAAATCCAAGGACAACTAATACCTTTAGATATACATCTTTGGGAGGTTAGTCCATCAAAACAAGGTTGAATTTTTTTATGATAATTCAGATCTCCTTAGATTGTTAATTCTTTGGTACAAGTCAAACTTCTGAGATTTGTATTCTAGTCTCCCCCATTGTTGTATGCGTGAAGTTATCAAAGACTCTATCCGTGTTTCTATTCCTACGATTAATTATTTCATAATTTTTGTTAGGGATTACTCTCCTCTTATCTCTTTAATAATGTACTCCATAGACAAAATCAATATTAAGTGCTTGAGAAAAAAGAATAAAATGGGTCTCCATTTTATCTGCCCAACTTAGGATGTCTTTTAGAAGAAAAAAACTTGACACTCCATCACATTTCCCCCCATCCAACAAATTTTTAAATTTCAGTTTTAGTCTCTCACAATTTTTCCCAACAAACCTTCGAATTAAAAAACGTTTGACAACTTCAAAAACTTAAAAGCTAAAATTATGATTTTTTTACAATTTAAAAATTTAGAATACCAATTGTTTTTACATTAACATGTAGTAAAAAGACATTATTTTACTATATCAAGTTTAGTCTTCTTTGATTGTTGTTGACTACAATGTGTTTATTTGAATTATTTAACCAAAGAATTCTTGACCAAGATGTGAACATAATGAAGCAAATCAAACCATTAAAAGACATGGATGACATTTGAACTGTTGAATGAAGCTACAATTGAATGTGTTGGTCCATTTAAGTCAATGTTGTATCAAAATTAGTCTATCTTGGTATCAAAATATGTTTGTGTACAAAAAAAAAATTGTTGTTTTTGTATTGAGTGATGTGAGCAAGTTGTCGACTAATCTAAGCAAATTTTAATGACAAATATAATAACAATTTGGTTTTCCATTACACTTTATCATCTTACATTTTATTTGACTTGTTAAAAAAGTTGACTAGAGGGTGACTTATAAATGCTATGACAATAATTGAAAATATGACTTGTTGCCTTTAACACAACACCTAAATTAATATTGCATTTAGCCTTTTAGTTGCCTTAACAAAATAAGACTAAATTTGATATGTATCTATTATAATAATTAAAATAGAACTCTCAAAAAAATTTCATCTATACCACATCTCAAAATTCTGATGAGGCACATTCCAAATTCATCTTCTATTTCATTATCTTTTGTTACTTTAATATACAATGCAAATCTTTTCATTTGCCCAAGTACAATTATTTCATACATTACATAATTTCAACTTTAATTTATCACTCAATGACTAATAAATACACTTAAAAAGCTCTAATTAGTCATAAAAACTTTCATTTCAATAAGTCGTACAAAAAAATACAAAGATTCAATATCTTCAAATCATCACAATACAAATTCAATTAAATACACACATCAACATCTATTCCACATTATGTGTGACACACTCTTAGTTCACAAATACTTAAATAATATTATTCTTTCTAATGTCAATTATTCTTCAATATCATATATCAATATTATTGCATACAACGAATGTG
>JBBPBT010001043.1:1802922-1838039 GCA_037974875.1 Cicer bijugum
AAGTAATTCAATGGAGAGCAAATCTAAGATAATGGTTTTACTTGTGATTTTAATACTTCAAATTCTATTTTTCTATGAACTTTTATTGTCCTCTTCACTATCAATTCTTCGTCTAAAAAGTATTATCACATATTTATCATTCAATGTAATATTCTTTTCTCTAAATTAATTATTTGATTAAGAGAACACATGATCTCAATTAAGAGACCACATAAAGAACTAAGATGTTAAATAATTAGTATCTATGTTTAATTATATTGATATTCTAATCTCAATTATCCTATAGATCTACAAATTAATATTAGTTGATCACTAATCAATTGATTGATTAAAGTATGCAAACGTTGGTTATCTACAACATATAAATAAAACCATAAGATAATTTAATTGAGAGAAATATAAAATAATAGTTGAAGTAAAATTGCAATATATATAACTGAGGCATAGTAAAAAGTATCTCAATCAAAAGATTCACCAATGACACAAAATGATAGTTGAAGTACTCATTGAAATTTAGTAACTTCAATGTTTTAATGAAATTATTTTTTATTTTACCCCACAAACAAGTGTTTCAAAAAATGGAGTGTTACAATATTATAACTTCAATAGAAAAGTTGTTTAATTTAATTTTTAATAAAACTAAATTAAAAGTATCATTTTCTTATTATGGACACAAGACCATATAAATAACTATTTTGGCTTGGTTGAACAAAGTATTACATGCATGTTGTGAAAGTTAAAGGATTAATAGGAGAGAAAAATTTAAGGACCAATTTAAAAAAAAGTCAAACTAAGGACAGAATGAGAGCAGGCACCATTGTATGTTTTGCACAATGATGATGAGGTTCAACCGTATGTTACAATATACATGGATCAGTTATCTCGTTTGAACATGAATAGGAATCAAAATTGGATAACTCGAGAGCACAATAGAAGTTTTATAACATGGTTAAAAAATCACATAAAGTCAAAATTTGATATAGACCCCAGATCAATTTCACCGAGATTGAGGTGGCTAGCAAATGGTCCGAGCTTACATGTCTTTTCTTACACTGGTTATGTTATTAACGACTACACATTTTATACCAAAGAACAAGATGATCAGACCACTATGCAAAATAGTGGAGTCACTCTCGTAGCTGAAGCGATGCATGTCTCAAGTGCAAAAGATAAAAACCCAATATATGCAAATCTATCATATTTTGGGGTTATCGAGCGCATATGGGAGTTAGACTACACAATGTTTCGTGTTCCCATATTTGGTTGCAAGTGGGTCGATAATAATAATGGCGTTCGGATTGATGAATCAGGATTCTTGCTTGTCCATTTTAATAGGGTGGGATACAAAGACGAGCCTTTTATTTTAGCGTCGTAAGCTCAACAAGTGTTTTATGTCACTAATCCTTCTGATGATAAATGGTCTGTTGTCCTATCGACCAATAAAATAAGTGATGATAACAATAATGATGAAGATGTTGGTAATGATCTTTTATTTGCAAAATCACAACAACCGCATGAAATTGATTCAACTGATGATGGCTTATATCTTAGAGATGATCATGATGAGGGAATTTGGATTAATCCATTGTTTCGTATTGTAAATGGACAAACAAATGTGAATCCCACCAGGAAAAGAAGAAGGGCATCTTAATGTACATGTTTAATTGTTTTATATAAGCCATGCATGTAATATGAAATGTGTTAATGTAAATATGCATGTAATATGAATTTAGTGTTTTATACTAAGTTCTGATTAATTTATTTTTTGATTAATTTATTTTCTGCTTATATTTAGCTTGATTTACATGAACTGAACTGAATATAAATTAGTAATTTACATGAACTGAACTGAACTGAAAAAGAGCCTTACATATGAAAATAAAACAATGAGGCCTTTTACAACGCTTATCTGAAGAAGCGCTGTAAAAGACCCTTTTAAAAATAAAATAAAATAATAACGATGTTTGTGAAGAAGATGCATAAAAGGAGAAGAGTTTGGTGAAGAGGAAGAGGTTTTGCATGATGATAACAATGTTTTTTAACCATTCATTGTTTTGGGTACAGAGAGATTCTCTTTTGCTCAGTGCATAGATTCTTCAGAAGTTCTCATTTCTAATAAATCATCATCTCCTTTTACAGCACTTATCTGAAGAAGCGCTGTAAACGACCCTTTTAAAAATAAAATAAAGAGACATTTTACAATGCTTATTTGAAGAAGCGCTGTAAAAAAGCGCTATAAAAATAACATTCATATAACATTACAAAACAATGAGACATTTTACAACGCTTATTTGAAAAAGCACTGTAAAAGGCTTTAAAAATAACATTCATCAGACACCTAACATGACCTTATCTAACAGGATTTTCATCAAACACCTTGTACGCATCATGGGAATCCCCAAAAACACATTGTTAACAAAAACATCCGACTCAAACCCATTTTTTGCAACATGGCAATGAACCTGAAGACCAAGTTTCGAACCACTTATCGACGAATTAGCACACGACTTAAAAAGGAAAGGGAATGTAAAGAGAGAAAAAGGGTGTTGAGGTGGAGATTGAATTTTGAGAGAGTAAGCTTTGATGTTTTACAGCGCTTATCTGAAGAGACATTTTACAGCGCTTATCTGAAGAAGCGCTGTAAAAAAGCACTATAAAAATAACATTCATAAAACATTACAAAACAATGAGACATTTTACAGCGCTTATTTGAAAAAGCGCTGTAAAAGGCTTTAAAAATAACATTCATCAGACACCTAACATGACCTTATCTAACAGGATTTTCATCAAACACCTTGTACGCATCATGGGAATCCCCAAAAACACATTGTTAACAAAAATATCCGACTCAAACCCATTTTTCGCAACATGGCAATGAACCTGAAGACGAAGTTTCGAACCACTTATCGACGAATTAGCACACGACTTAAGAAGGAAAGGGAATGTAAAGAGAGAAAAAGGGTGTTGAGGTGGAGATTGAATTGTGAGAGAGTAAGCTTTGATGTTTGTGAAGAAGATGCATAAAAGGAGAAGAGTTTGGTGAAGAGGAAGAGATTTTGGTGGTCACCAGTTACTACTATGTGGGTTTTGCATGATGATAACAATGTTTTTAACCATTCATTGTTTTGCATGTTTTTAATGTCATCCCATATGGAACCCAAATAAACCAAACACAAAAATAACATAATAAAACAATGAGGCCTTTTACAGCGCTTTTTTAAAAAGCGCTGTAAAAGGCTTTAAAAAAAACATTCATATAACATAATAAAACAAGGAGATCTTTTATAGTGCTTGTTCAAATAAGCGCTGTAAAAGACCATTTTAAAAATAAAACAATGAGGTCTTTTACAGCGCTTATTGGGAAAAGCGCTGTAAAAGGCTTATGAAAAAGTGCTGTAAAAGGCTTTAAAAAAAGCATTCATATAACTTAATAAAACAAGGAGGTCTTTTACAGCGCTTGTTCAAATAAGCGCTGTAAAAGACCCTTTTAAAAATAAAACAATGAGGTCTTTTACAGCGCATATTGGGAAAAGCACTGTAAAAGGCTTAGGCCTTTTAGAGCGCTTTTTGAACAAGCACTGTAAAAGGCTTATAAAAAAGCGATGTAAAAGGGTTTTATATATAACAATAACCGCTTCAGTTTCCTCTTCATTACGTAAACTTCACTATCATCTCAACCTTCATCGTTCTTCTCTTCTTTTGCAAACCCTATCATCCCGTCCATTACGAACCTTATTTCCACGATCATCTGCTTCATTTCGAACTTTATTTCCATCCAAGATCATATCTCCCATTGCACACAATATATTTTCATTGAAATACGTAACCCTCATTACGTATTTCTTCAAACCATATTTCTGTGAACCATATTTCTGGGAACTTTCTGCGAACCCACTTTTCTTCGCATTTCGTCTTTCTTTGAATCCTCATTATTCAGGTGTTGATGTTATTAATTTTTTGTAATCATTAAAATGGATGTTGAGCTTGTTTAAGATATACTGATACATGTTGAGCTTGTTTAGAATAATGCATGATGCATGTTGAGCTTGTTGATGTTATACTAAATGCATGTTGAACTTGTTGTAGTTAATTGGATACAAAAAAAGATTTAGAATGTCAAAATGAAGAAGTTGGCACCACTAAGACTTATGAAAATGAAGTCAAACATGGTGCAACTATAATGCAATAAGTGATTAAAGCAAGGAGCAATGGCACCAAGTTTGAGGTTATACTATAATATACTCTGTTTGCTATGTATTTTTTATCTTTTTTTAATAGCATGTACTTACTATATGAGTTTATTAGGTTGGCTGGAATGAGAGTGGTCAGCCAATTGACCCCCAACAACTCAATGTTTGTAAGTGACATTGGGGCTATTGTTCGACATAATATCCCAATTACGATTGACGATTGGAGAGATACGGCGTTGAAGGATGCCAAAGATATAATATGGAATGACATTCAAGTAACTTTTTTGATCCACTCTTTTGTCATTTATAATTTTTTTCATCGAAATACTTATAATTTTTTTCATTGCAGACTACTTTTGTTCTTGATGAGGGATGAAAGAGTTATGTTTTGAGAGTTGCTATGAAGATCCATCGGGGATTTAGATCTCATCTCTCAAATTTCTATCTAAAAGATAGAGAAGGAAACACAAATGCTGAAGCTCCAAAAATATATAAACATTATATATCAAACGATGAATGGAGTGCATTTGTTTCCAAACGTTCGGGCCCCACATTTGTCGTAAGTGATTAATTTATTAGCATTTGTGTTTTATTATTCATATTCGTAGCGTATTTTAAATTTTTACACAATTGCTATTTTTTTAAATAAAATATTAGTAAGGAAAATCGCGAAAGGGCAAGCAATCCAACCCACCCATACAAAAAATCACGTATGCGATATACACGCCTTGATCAAAAACTTGTAAGTAATTAAACATCACTTTTAAATAATGAAGTACTATGTATTATATACTATAGTGTGTAAATAATTTGTATTTTTTTGTTTACGATGTTAACGAATAGCGACAAGACACCCAAGCCGATCAACCCTTTGGTCGTCATATATTATGGAAGGAAGCGCGTGTTAATAAAGACGAAGTGGTTGATAATGAAAATGTCCAAAAAGTAGTAGAACTTTGAGTAAGTATATTATCACTTTAATATTTTTTAATATTATATTTATCACTTGAATACTTTTTAATATTGTATTTTAAAAATGCTATTGAACTTATCTTTTTAATGTTACATGTATTTTAGGATATTATCGAACAAAGTTCTGAAAATCAAGAGGGCAACAAGGATACTAGCAGGGATATTCTGGGTAAAGTGTTTAATGTCTCTGAGTATTCCTGTCGGGTTAGGGGAAAAGATTTGGCGTAACTCCCAAAAGCTATTTTTCTCAAGAGAAGCGCCAAAAACCTTCCAACGAGGAAGTATTAGAGAAGCTCAAAATTCATACAGAGCAGGTGGCACTTTTGGTGAATACGAACAAAGACAAGCAACTCTCGAATCAGCTCCAACATGAAATACAAATAGAGAGTGAAACCGCGAGTTGCAACGTCGGTCTCAAAAGTATTGCCGAGGTAATTAATTACTTACATGCTTATGTAATTACTTATGTATTAAACAAATTTATATATTAACCGTACTTATGTTTTAACTATTGATTTAGGGTGTCACTCCATGTGTGCTATACTTGTCCTCGCCTACTCATCGGAAGGTGGGAAAAGGAAAATTGTACAATACTTCAGGAGAAGTATTGCACAATACTCCGATCCCTGCGGGCCATGTCAAAGTATCACCTGTTGTTGCTTTCGAATCAACTGCACCGTTGCCGATATCGGACAACGATGGAGATATGCAGTTATTGGGCGAAGCTATTGGTAGTTACGTGGCATGGCCCACACATCTTGTTGCCCTCGATAAGGTATATTTAATTAATTGAAATGTGTGTTTAATTGATATGTATATTTAATTGCTGATTTTTTTCCGCTCCTAACTTTAATTTCACATTTATATTTAGATGCTAAAAATTAATCCTAAAGGGAATGATAAAAAGATTCCCAGAAGTGAATCAGTTACATCTCTCGAAAAGGTTTGTCGCATTTATTCCCTAAGGTTTGTATTTTTTTCAGATTCAATAAACTAACATTTAACCTCATTTTTGTAGATCAAATTAAATAAACCACCCGTACAACCAAAAAAAGCCAGCAAACCTCAAAAATTGGAGGGTAAAAGAGCTGCCAAATCACAAAGGCTGGAGGGTAACAAAGCTGCCAAAGTTGCAGCAAGAAAACTGGATCGGGGAAAATCGGTCGCTGCTGCTGCTACTCCTATAATAAGTCAGCCATGCCTTGGTAAATACGGGGCGTGTCTTGACATCCAAGTAAAACGGAACATGGGCAACAACGACGATTCGCGCATCGTACCCATGAATAAAGATATATTCGGAGAGGAGTATGATGAATTTCTCGAAAAGGACCACATTTACGAACTTGTCAACCATAAGGAGCTTAGTACTACTGTCATGAGCTTGTACATAAGGTAAAAAATACTTTTAATTGCATTTATTGGTAATTAATTAAATGTATTGGTAATTAATCTAGTTTAAAATTTTCATTGAAGGTTTTTGTATGAGAAGGTTGTGTGCACGGGAAAATTGTCAAATAAATACTCATTCTTGTCTCCGCATAAGCTGTCGATGTGCAAACTCGATCTAGGAAATGTAAAGAAATACATTGTAGATATGTTATTAGGAAATATAGAAAAGGATAAATTGTTCTTCGCACCATATAATTCAGGGTACGTAATTATTGATGAGATTTTAATTTATTTATATCTTTTTTAATTGATGAGATTTTAATTTATTAGTTGTGTATAAACAAAATTGCTTAACCAAATTTTTGTTGTTGTAGGGCACATCGGGTGCTATTTGCAATCAATGCGGTCTTTGAAGTTATATACTATTTGGATCCCTTGCATGGCAATTACAACAATCACTCCGAAATAAAGACTATGTTCGACACGTAAGTAATATTCATTTATTTCTTACATATATATATATATATATATAATGTGTTTGTTCATGCTATAATAATCACATTTATTCATTCGATAGTGCCTTACAAGTTTATCGAGCTCAAAGAGGTGCTACAGTGTCGAAGCAAAAGTCTAATAACATCACATGGATCCCAATAAAGGTTTGAAATATATGCCTATTTACAAATATATGCATTTACAATTAATGCACAAATATTTTATTAACTTATATGTTTTATTTTACAGTGCCCTCGTCAAACAAACAACATAGACTGTGGGTACTAAGTATTGAGATTCATGAAGGAGATTGTTGACAAGAATAAAACTATTATCCCTGAAACGGTACTGTATTTTCATTATATGATTTTCATATATAAATTATCTATATATTTGGATACTAACTTAATGTAGTATGTTCAATTTTTATATTGTAGTACTTTGACAATTCCAGTCCATCATATTCTGAGAAAGATCTAATGGAATTAAAGGAAGACTGGTGTGAGTATGTGCTTGAAATGAAAATTATTTGATTTTCTTGGAAATAGCATGCTGTTGGGCAAGGCATCTGAATATTATATGGTAGCTAGTGCATATTATGTATATTTTGTTAGTTATTATATGTATATGATCATAGGACAATATATGAACATGCATATGAATATGTAGTTAATTAGGTTGTAAATTAGGTTATATATATGTATCTGAACGTAGTTAATTAGGTTGTAAATTACAGAGTTACAGAGTTAGATATATGTTAATTAAGTTACAGAGTTCTATTTTTTGTCTACGGATCGTGTGAACTGCTTATGGTATTTGTATATATTTTGTTGTTGTGTGAACTGATTGTGAACTGATTCTGGATCAAAATAATTTTGGATAAAAAGATAAAAGACAACGCTTTCTAAAAAAATTGCCATAAAAAGCTAAAAAACGCTTTTCAAAAATTTAATTTACAACATTTTAATATAAATAAATAAATAAACACATTTTACAACGCTTTTTTGAACAAGCGCTGTAAAATATGCACCTATAATTCATATGTTGGGTGTACATTTCACAACGCTTTACCTTTCACAGCGCTTTTTCAAAAAAGCGCTGTAAAATGTACACCCAAAAGCGCTGTAAAATACAGACCCATAATTCATATATTTAGAGGCATTTTACAGTGCTTATTTAAACAAGCGCTGCAAAATGTGCACCAAATATATGAATTATGGGTCTGCATTTTACAGCGCTTTTTCAAAAAAACGCTGTAAAAGTCGCACCCAATATAAGAATTATGGGTGTGCATTTTACAACGCTTTTTGAAAAAGCGCTGTAAATTATGCATAACAAGTGCGCATTATATCTACATGTTTTATAGTGATTTTTTACAAGCGATGTTGTATCTTTTACGGCGCTCGATTCCACAATGTTTTTTTTTTTTGAAAAAGCGCTGTAAATGGATTAAAAAAAGCGCTGTAAAATCCTATTTTTCGCGTAGTGTTCATTTTGGAAGATTGTATCTAATCTTAAACTAATTGATGACTTTTCTTTTGATGGGTCCATGTTCCACTTTTTGATGTGACATGGGGAAAGTTAAAATTCTAGGGGCATTGTTTTTGTACAGGTCTACTGAGAATACCCCAGGGGTATGAGCAACGTCTGATAGGTCTAATAGGCCTCATAGCCCCAGTGTATTTTGATGTTTGAATTATTTAGATTTTTATTTCAAAAATTATTCCGCTGCTTGTAAATATTTGTTGACTTTTTCGTTATGTTATGACTTAAATATTTATCCTAAAGTATTTTCTTTGTTTTATTTCTTTGTTTTAAAAAAAGAAATATACACTCGCGTTGTTAAAGATTTGGGTGTTACATTGTGGCATCAGAGCTTTTGGTTTGGATTTCTTTGGGGCTGTGGAGCCTTTGGTTTAGGTTGTAGGTCAACCTGTAGGTTGGGAGTCATTATCTGATCATGCGTCGGGGTAATTGGTCTGAGTTGTCAGATCAGGGATAGTTATTATGTGTTGATATAGTCAAAAATTAGTTTTGGAATTATTCGAAATGGTGTTAACACTTCTTGATTTTTTTTGGGAAACACTACCTCCAAGAAGGAACGACGTTGCAAGAATGAACGTCAATTGGAATGATCAAACAATTGAAGCAATGAATAATGCTTATGTTTATCCACAGACAACTGTCAGGACTCTGCGAGATCTGGAGAAGAGGGAAAGAGAGATTTGTATTGCTGTGTCAAGGGGATTGGAAGATTTTTGTCGTTACCATCCTTTAAAGTTCAAGGGTGATGAGAACTCAGAAAATGTTGATAAGTGGATTCAAGAATTGGAAAAGATCTTCGAAAAGACAAATTGTCAGGCAGGGTTTAAGCGAATCAAGATGTCATGGGATTTATGAAGTGGTTCCAAGGATACATAGGCTATGTTGTTGATGGTAACTCGAAGATGATGGGAATGGATGGATTAAAGTTAGATAAATAGGCGATTTCATGTAAAGATCTAAGTGAAGAGCTTTTTAAGAAGAGTATTAGATGTTCGCCTAGTAGGTTTCAGAATGAGACTGGATGAAGTTTGATAGTTGCCAAAGAGGTGTGAACACCATGGAATTAATGAGAAGACAGGGATTCCATTTGAAATAGCATTTGGTGCTTAGGTGTCAATGAAAGAGACTTGAATTGAAGTTAAGGGGAGCTGCACATTAGAAGTAAATACTCATTTGGTTAGATAAAATATGCTTTGAGGAATAATCGATACCTTGAGGGATAAAGTCAAGCATTCGAGTTAAACTAGATTCACAACTTGAATTATTAAGTATGAATCTCATGACGAGTATAGGAGTGAGACTATATATTTTGTTGATAAGTGACAAATCTCTTTGTGGTTTTGGAGATAGTAAGTATGGATAGTGATTTTGGGATGAAACTATAGATGCGTAAGTGTGAATTTTGAGTGATGTTCGGAAAAACATAAGGAGTTAAGCCTTGATGTATTCAACCCTATGTTACCATTAAGTGGAATTTGAAGTATCGAGTACGAGAATACTTCGAGATTGTAGTGATGTAAGTTTTGAGAGTCTATTAAAGGATGGAAATTACTAGGAGAATGTTAATATTTTGATAGGATAGAGGGATTCATCAAGATTTGATTTGGGACCCTTAGACGGTTGATCTTCAAGTCGATGGTTTAAAATCCACAAGGTTATGGATGAGAGTGTTTGAAGATTTCCTAAAAATGTTGTGTTATGAATAGAAGAGTTTTAATTAGTGAAATTTATAATTTAGTTAGAGTCAATGATGAATACGACCTTGTATTGTATCTTGAGATGAAATGGATGGAATTAGACGGTGTGATGATAATTTGGAGATTTCGAGGATCAAATTTTAGAATTTTATTTAATGATAGAAAATGAAAAAGAAGAAATATAACAAATGATTTATGGTTTAGATGTTGATTTTGAGAAGTCAAGCGTTGAAATTTAAAATGAGTGTTTCAGTGACTAGATGACGATGAAAGGTATGTGGGTCTTTGAGATATTTTACTGCAAATTTATGAGGATGAGGTTTATAGATAATTATTCCTTAGGAGATGCTTATTAGGAATAAATAAGAATCAAACAAGTGAACAAAACTTTGGAAAATGTGCCAAGAAAACATGTCAGAACAACACATGGAGATGTAGCTTATGACAATTAAGAATTCATGAAAGGAATTATCTTACTCGTGATTTAGATATTGTTATTATACGGGAATGCGAATGATTCAAAGGCACTAATTGAGTGCATGTCATGGGGGTTGTTATTGTGTTTGCCAATCAACAGAGTTTAATGTTTGGTTGATAGGGATGAATTGAGCACGAAATTGAAAAGTTTGGTGGGAACTAGTAAGGCTTGATTTATTGAAATCACTATAATGAAGATGTATCAAGTTTCAAGGTAGAAATTTAAGGTTTGTATAAATGGAAAAGTAATGGAGTGAATACAATATGTTATACCCGTCATGATGAAAAGATAATCATCAAGCTGCAAACAAAGGACATGACAGAATTGAGAAGTATCATAATGAATGTTGGTAGTAGATGTAAGAAAATTATTTTCGGGTTTGTCCAGAATTGCGAAGTATGTAGGAGATGGATTAGTGAAGTGTGAATTTGAGGTGTTAAGGCATGAGACAAATGTAAGTCTTAATCATGAATGAAATTCAAGTTGGATTTTGTTGGAGACGTGACTCTTGAAACGAAGCACTAAACTTGAAGGAAGTTTGTATGTTGTAGGTGGTATAGTTCTGGAATGTTGTCGAAAAAATTTGAGGAAGCTTAGATCACCAAGCAAATGTGGGGATGAAATTATTAGAGTTATAATTAGAACAACATACGGATAAGAACACAGTGGTTTGGCGTAATTGTGCGACTAAAGAGAAATCAAGGATTTGTGGACCATGGAGATATTTAGGAGTTCTCGACGGTAATGATTGGATGATTCGTACCAAGTGGATGTATATGAGGCTATGTGACATAGCTGTAAGACCCTTAATTTTAAATCTCAAATTATACAATTTTAGGGTATTTTGTGTTAAATTTCTTGGGCTTTTAGCCCAGTTTTCGGTATTTAGTGAGTTAAAGGCCGAAAATATATTTTTGGAAATAGGATTAAAATTACTTGTCGAAGAATAATTTATTTAGGTTACGAAGAATATAATTCTGGGCAGTTTTGTTCAAAATATCTCAGGTTGCAGAAAATTGTATCTGTCAATTGAGTTGCGACGAGAGTAGATATTTTTATCAAAATAGTATGAGATGTGAGTCAAGTGATGGATGTGAGAGTTGTTAGATATTTATTGGTTTAGTTTTAATTATAATATATATATATATGTATACAAATATGTGAATATATATTATAAATAATATATATATATATATACATATATTATTATAGTAAGTAATATATATATATATATATATATATATATATGTATATATATAAGCTAGGAAAGGAGAGGAAGAAAACGAAAAAACAGAGGGAAGAAAATGTCTTCCTCCCAGCCTTGCGAGAACCCTTCTTCTTCTTCCTACTTCTTTTCATTTTCTTTTTCTTCTTTTGCTTCAAGAAAAGAAACCCAAGGCTTGGTGGGTGAGAAAGCAAATAATTTCTCAGCTTCATTCTTCCTCTTTGATTCGAAAACAAAGAAAAACGGCGTTAGGGATTTTAAAACCGTCAAACACAATCTTCCATGTTTCATCTAGATCTAAGTTTCGTTTCGCGAAGAGATAGAAGGGAAAGTTACTCACATCTACGCTACGGTGCTAGTGAACTAACTTTGAAAGCGACGTCGCGAGCGGAGATTTTACCTAATTTACTCGCGGTACCGTAATCGCTCGTTAAAGCTAACATTAAGGTAAGGGCTCCTTCCAAACTTTTTAGTTTGCATTTAGGGACTTATCTGTGGTTGTGTGGAAAAGAATTTTGTTAGGGTTGAAGTGTTGATTTTGGGAAAATGAATTTAATGCTTTTATGGGTAAAATTTTAGAGTTGGGTTTTGGTGATATTGATGAGTGTTTTGTGGAAAATGAACTTAACTCATTTATGTATCATTTTGAGGAAACGAAATTTGATGTGTTTGAATGGTGGGTTGTGATGATTATGTGTTTGTCGTGTTTGACGTGTTCATAACTGATATTTATGAATTTTGAGATGTATTTGTGTGGATTTCGTGGAAAAATGAACTGATGTGATTTGGTGTGAATTGTGGATTGAATTTGAGAATATGTCTGAGTATGCTCTGTGGGGAATTTGAAAGTCATTAGAGTTAAACGAGTATTAAAAATGGGGAGTATTTTAATATCTTTGTCTACTTAATGATTGTCGTGAAAATTGTTAGAGTTAAATGAGTATTAAAAATGGGGAATCTTTTAATATCTGCATTTACTTAACGATTGTCGTGGATAGTGTCAGAGTATGCTCATGCATTTCATTTTGGTAAATCATGCTGACCCATGATAGGTGGCACCTCGGTAAATAGTACTTCGGCTGTGATAGGCGGTACATTTACGATTTATGTTTTTGGTAAATCATGCTGACCCGTGATAGGTGGCACCTCGGTAAATAGTACTTCGGCCTGTGATAGGCGGTACATTTACAATTTACGTTTTTTCTTTTAGTAAATTGTGTTGACCCGTGATAGGTGGCACCTCGGTAAACAGTACTGGTATGTGATAGGCGGTACGTTTATGATTTACACTTTTTAGTAAATCGAGCTGACCCGTGATAGGTGGCACCTCGGTAATTAGTACTTCGGCCTGTGATAGGCGGTACAATTATGATTTACGGCCCTTCGAGGAGGGTTTTGGTTTGGTACAATTATGATTTACGACCCTTCGAGGAGGGTTTTGGCACACGATTTGTGTTGGTTCAAGATTATGATTAAGTGTTGAACATAAGTTGTCGTGGTAATTGTGTTATAATTGCCAAGTGTGGATGTTTTGGAATTGTGTGTAAGTGTGATTGATTGCAAAACTATTTCGAAACTCAAGATGTCGTGGTGATTGTGTTGTAATTGCTAAGTGTTATGTTTTGGAATTGTGTGTAATTGTGATTTGATTCAGTTTATGTAGTTTAGAATAACTTTAGACAAATCGATTTCCCAATCGATTCTGTTAAAATGTAATACCAGCGTAATCGACTGCCTAATCGATTAGTACGTTTCTTGTTTTCTCGAATCTTGAAAATACATTGAACAAATCGATTTGCCAATCAATTAGGCATGTTATAGGGGCTCATCTATTTATCAAAATCGATTTGCCAATCGATTTGGCATGTTATAGGGGCTCAGCTATTCATCAAAATCGATTTGCCAATCGATTTGGCATGTTACAGGGGCTCAGCTATTTATCAAAATTGATTTCCCAATCGATTGATTTAAACCCAGAATACAGGTTTCACTAAAAACCTTTAAGAAATCGATTTCCCAATCGATTTGCTTAGTAAAAACTTTTATTCTGAGTCAGACAATCGATTGCTCAGTTGATTCATCAATTAGTTGGTCAATTGATTCATTACTTGATTGATTAAAAGCCCTATTTTGATTTCATTTTTACTTGGCAAGTATTATATGAAGGTTTAGCATATGGAAAACCCTTTTAAGGTGCATGCTAAGTTGGAAGGTTATTTTGTGCATTTAAAAACTTAAATGTTATGTGTTAATTGTTAATTTCAGTTGGTGACCCTTTACAACTATTGTGGAAATCTGGGCTTTGCCCTCAGATGAGAGCCAGGACAATCCTACCGGTTCGTACCCTGTGGATGGGGATGTAGTTGGAAACACCTGACTGGAGCTATGTTAGGAGGATCTTGCAGGGCGCGTGAAGATCACTCAGGGTGTATAGTTTTTTTGTAGAATGATTAGATTTGGTTGACGTATAGGGACTAGATGTCTTTCTTTTGGATTGTGTTTATTTTAAATTGGAAGACTGTACCTATACTAATATTGTCAGCATGACATTTTATTTTTGATGGGTTCCATGTACCACTTTTTGATGTGTAAATACTTTGGATTCATATTTCAAAAACTATTCCGCTGCTTGTAAATTATATTGACTTAATTGTCGTTGCTTTATGACTTAAACATTTATCCAAAGGTATTTCCCTTATTTATTTCTTTGTTTTATGAATTTGTTTTGAAAAAAAAAAAGTACACTCTCGCTTTTAAAAATTGGGGTGTTACAATAGCTATGGGCGATAAGATCAAAGTTATAGAAAAATAAGGAAAAACTCAGTGGAGCTTGAAAAGATTGTTTGACCGCTTGTGCAATAGAATAACCTTAAGTGCAAGTCGCAAAGAGCGTTATTACAGTTCGATTAAGATAGTTTAAGCCACCATCATGGTTGTCGGCTACTTATTGAAAAATTGAGGAACTGATCATCCTTAATCTCTTGTTGATAGTAACAAAATCATGTTGAATGGAACGAACGAGTCTTACCGGCTATGGTAATGTATAGAGTTATTAAGCACCCTATGAAAAGGGGTAAGCAACACTTTCTTCCAGTGGGTGGGCGAAACAAGTTGTGAATTGTATGTTGAACTTGAGTACAAACCTAGTGTGGATTGTAACTCATACTTTATGTTTCGAGGACAAAACTTCTTTTTGGAGGATAGTAATGTAAGATCCTGAATTTTAAATTCTAATTTATGTATTTTGGGGAATTTTGTGTTGAATTTTTTAGGCTTTTTAGCCAATTTTATGACATTTTGTGAGTTAAATGCAAAAAATATCTTTTTAGAGACCCGATTAAAATTATTCGTCGATGAATAATTTTATTTAAATACGAAGAATCTTTTGTCGAAAAAAAAAATTCCTGATATGCAACATTTTTTAGAAAAATTCATCTACCCATTGAATTACGTCGATAGTAGATATTTTTCTAAAAAAAATGGGTTGTGATGTGATGTGAGGTGACAAGCGTAATGATAATTTTTATAAAAATATCTAGATATTTGTAAATATCTAAATATTTGTTTAGATATTTATTGTTATTATTATTATTATATATTATAATTTTAATATATATATATATATATATAAATATATATATATATATATATATATATGAACCTTGAGAGGAGGATTTTTTCACTTTGATCCTTCAGCTCCTTCGTTCCCATTCCCCTGCCTTCTTTCTATTTTTTATTTAAAAAAAAAGTAAAAGAAAAGAAACCAACTTTATAAATGGAAAGGCAGCGCTCCATACTACTGCTTCGGTGGGTTCCTCTTTCAGCTTCCTTCACTCTATTTCTTTGTTAGCAAAAGCAAAATAGTGTTGTGATTTCAAAAAAAAAAAAAAAAAAAAAAACAAAACCGCAAAACATAAACCTCATTTATCTATTAGATCTAAGCTTCCATTCCAGAAGTGATAGAAGAGAAAGTTACTCATTGCCACGCTGCGGTGCTAGTGAGCTAGTTTTCGACGGGACGTCACAAACTTAAATTTTAACGGAATTAATCATGGTGCCGTAATCGCTTGTTAAAGCCACAACGGAGGTAAGGGCTCCTTCCAAAATTTTAGTTTGCATTTAGGACATTATTTGTGATTTTGTGGAAAAGAAATTTCATATATTTGAGGTGTGATTTTGTGAAAAATTAATTTAATGTGATTATGTGTAATTTAGTGAAATTTAAATTTGAGGTGTGGTTTGTGGTGATTCAAGTTTGGTCTGATTTATATGTTCATAATTATTATTATAGATTTTTGAGATGTGATTTATTTGTGGATTTTGTAGAAAATGAATTGATGAAATTTGGTGGTTTATGTATAAAAATGTGGAATTTTGAAATTGGGTGATTTATGTTTGAATTGTTGAAATTTAATTGAGGTGCTATATGCGTGTTGTGGAATTGAATTGATTGAATTTGGTGTGAATTGAAGGTAATTAAATTTGATGTGTTTGAGTTACGTAAAGAGTTATTTTCAAATAAATGAGTTTGAACTGAAGTTAAAATTTTACGAAAAATTTAGAGTTGTTAAAGTTGTGAAAAAGTTCAAATTTTAACTAAGTTAAAGTGTTTGAGCAAAAAGATAGATTGAAATTAAAAATGATTAGATTTTAAAATGTTAATCTTTTAATTACTCTTTGATTGAGTTTAAAAAAAAAGTTTATAGTATTTTATTAATTCAAATATTTCGGCACTTTAATAATCGAGTATGTGAATGTTAAATTTGGACAATATTTGTTTTAAGCAAATAATATAGATTATTTAATTTTAAGAGTTTGGTGTGTGAGAAAGATTTAATTTTAGGAATTTTGTTGCGTGTGGATTAGTTTTATTTGAACAAATTGTTATAAATATTCTTGTTTATGTAGTTAGCTCCTTGAGTCTCGAAAAGGAATCAAGACCGTTGACACCGAGTTAGCGGTGGGGAGAACTCTGATATATTAATATTATTGTGGTGATTTATGATTGAAAATTTTGGAGATTGAATATGGGGGATTAATGTTTGAAAATTATAGAGACTCATGTTTGGTGAAATTGATGTATTCATAATTAATATTATGAATTTTTAAGAAAAAATTTATGTGTTGATTGGTGGAAAGAGAATTTAATTCAATTTATGTGTAGATTGGTGGAAAATGAATTTAATTTAATTTGTGTGGTTTGAATTTGAAAATGTGATTTATGTGTGTTTGTGGAAATTGAAATTGGTGTGAATAAATATGTTTGAGTATGCTCTGCGTTGTATATGAAAAATCATTAGTGTTAACTGAGTATTAAAAATGAGGAATCTTTTAATAGCTGCATTTACTTAATAATTGTGGTGAAAAGAGTCAGAGTATGCTCATGCATTTCATAGTACATGGTGACCGCAATAGGGCCATGGTGATAGTGGTGACCGTGATCGGCCACGGGATGATGCCATGTGAATTGTTGGTTCATCTTATCCTTGCAGGGATTGTCGCGTCGTGCTGATCTATGTGAGATTGCACTCTAGAATGTGCTGATCTGTGAGTGATTGCACTCTAGAAAATTGTGCTGGTCTGTGAGCGACTGCATTTTTGTTTGTCGTGTTGATCTCTGAGAGATTGCACACTAGTAAATCATGCTGATCCGTGAGAGATTTCACCTCGGTAATTAGTATTGGTCTGTGAGAGGCTGTACAATTATGATTTACGCCCCTCGAGAAGGGTTTTGGTTTGGAATTCCAAAATCATGCATTTTGGCATATACGCATTGCATTAGGGTGCTTGGCATGCGAGTCATGTTTGTTATACTTTGATGATTGTATATACATATTCGATTGTTGTTGTGATTAGTCGTAATTGCTGTGAGGTGTGAAGTTGGGTTGATTAAGTGTTGATTGATTCAAAGCCATTTTAGAATTGAAAATCTGCATTTTCTCAATTGTATTCGGCTACGACAATGCAGTTTGTTAAAACTTCATTTTTCGACATTGTTTATGCATTTTTGGACATATGAAAACCCTTTCAAGGAGTATGCTAAGACGAATTTTTTTTTTTAGCATTTGAAAATATAATAATTTTGCTATGTGATATTTGTTAATTTCGGTTGGCGACCTTTACAATTATTGTGGAAATCTGGGTTGTGCCCTCAGATAAGAACCAGGATCATCCTACTTGTTAGTACCCTGGAGATGGAAAGTAGTTAGTCACACCTGACCGAAGTTGTGTCTGGAGAACCTTGCGGGGAGCGTGGAGATCACCCGAGTTGTGTAGTTTTTGTAGCATGATCAGATTAGGTGGTTGTATAAGGACTAGATGTCTTTCTTTGGTGATTGTATTTATTTCATTTTGGAAGATTGTATCTAAGCTTAAACTAATTGATGACTTTTCTTTTGATGGGTCCATATTCCACTTTTTGATGTGACATGGGGAAAGTTAAAATTCTAGGGGCAGTGCTTTTATACAGGTCTGCCGAGAATACCCCAGGGGTATGAGCTACGTCTGATAGTCCTCATAGCCCCAGTGTATTTTGATGTTTGAATTCTTTGGATTTTTATTTCAAAAATTATTCCGCTGCTTGTAAATATTTGTTGACTTTGTCGCTATGTTATGACTTAAATATTTATCCAAAAGTATTTTCTTTGTTTTAAAAAAAAAAATTACACTCGCACTGTTAAGTATCTGGGTGTTACAGCACACAATTCCAAAACATTCACACTTAGCAATTATAGCACAATCACCACGACAACTTCAGTTTTGGAATGGTTTTGTAATCAATCACACTTACACGCAATTCCAAAATATTCACACTTAGCAATTATAGCACAATTACCACGACAACTTGAGTTTCGAAATGGTTTTGCAATCAATCACACTTACACACAAATCTAAAACATCCATACTTGGCAATTATAACACAATCACCATGACAACTAGAGTTCAAACTCTCAATCATAATCTTGAATCCAACACGACTCGCGTGCCAAGCACCCTAATGCAATGCGTATATGCCAAAATGCATGGACTCGGAATTCCAATTAAAAGCCCTCCTCGAAGGGTCGTAAATCATAATTGTACCACCTATCATAGGCCGAAGTACTAAATTACCAAGGTGCTACCTATCACGGGTCAACACCATTTACTAAAAACATAAATCATAAATGTACCGCCTATCACAGGCCAAAGTACTATTTGCCGAGGTGCCACCTATCACGGGTCAGCACGATTTACCAAAAATGTGCAATCTATCGCAGACCTTACACGACGCGACAATCCCCGCAAGGATAAGATGAACCAACAAATCACATAGAATCATCTTGTGGCCCATCCGGTCACCACTATCACCATGGCCAATCTGGTCACCACTATCACCATGGCACATCTGGTCGTGATGTACTGTAAAATGCATGAGTATACTCTGACTCTATCCACGACAATCATTAAGTAAATGCAGATATTAAACGATTCCCCATTTTTAATACTCATTTAACTCTAACGATTTTCACGATAATCATTAAATAAATGCATATATTAAAAGATTCCCAATTTTTAATACTCATTTAACTCTAATGATTTTCAAATTCCACACAGAGCATACTCAGAAATATTCTCAAATTCAATACACAATTCACACCAAATCACATCAATTCATTTTTCCACAAAATCCACACAAAGACATCTCAAAATTTATAATCTTAATTATGAGCACGTCAAACACAACAAACACAAATCATCATAACCCACCACTCAAACACATCAAATTTCATTTCCTCAAAACCACCCAGAAATGAGTTAAATTCATTTTCCACAAAACACTCATCAATATCACCACAAATCCACTCTAAAATTTCACCCATAAAAGCATTAAATTCATTTTCCCCAAATCAACACTTCAACCCTAACAAATATCTTTTCCACTCTATCACAAATAAGTCCCTAAATGCAAACTAAAAGTTTGGAAGGAGCCCTTACCTTAACGTTAGCTTCAACGAGCGATCACGGTACCACGAGTAATTCTGATAAAATTTCAGCTCGCGACATCGTTTCCGAAGTTAGTTCACTAGCACCGTAGTGCAGAGGTGAGCAACTTTCCCTTCCATCTCTTCGTGAAACGAAGCTTAGATCTAGAAGAAACATGGAGGTTTCCGTTTGACGGTTTTGAAAACACCAACACCGTTTTTCTCCATTTTTGAATCAAAGGAGAAGAATGAAACTGAGAAATCCTTGTCTTCTCACCCATCAAGCCTTTGATTCCTTTTCTTGAAGCAAAAGAAACGAATGAAGAAGAATGGAGAAGAAAGATGGAGGACACTCGAGTAACAGGGAGAGGAAAATCCTTTTTTTGTTTTGTTTCAGTTTTCCTTTCTTCCTTTTTCCTTCCTTCTTTTCCTTTTTCCTTTCTTTTTCCCTCCAAACATATATATATATATATATATATATATAAATATTAATTAATTATAACTTAACAAATATCTAAAAATATCTAGATATTTATCAAAATTACCGTTTCATCCATTACCTCTCAAACCATTTGATCAAAATATCCATTCTCGTCGCAACTTAATTGGTAGATACAATTTTCAGCAACTCGAGATATTTTTAACCAAACTGCCCAGAATTAAATTCTTCGTAAAATAAATAAATTATTCTTCGATAAATAATTTTAATCCAATTTCCAAAAATATATTTTCGGCCTTTAACTCAATAAATACTGAAAACTGGGCTAAAAGCCTAAGAAATTCAACACAAAATACCCTAAAATTGTATAATTTATGATTTTAAATTAAGGATCTTACAATAGTCAGATTGACAAAATTATAACGAACATATAAAATTGAAAACGTTAAAAAGTACATAAATTTATAAATCTAATGTTTCAAAACTAATATAAATTATATAAAATGAAGAAATATTATAGCTAAATGTATAACTTTAACAATAATGAAATACATAACTATTTAACAAATATATTATTAGAAGAACCACTTCAATGAAATCAAAAAGGTTGAATAAACCAATTCCATATTTAAATATATTTTGCAAGAATTGTATTAGTCAACAATATTTTACTTTTTCTTTTTTAGTAAAGCAAACCTATATTATATATAGTTATTCAAAATTTATGTTTTAAACATTCACAAACTTTTCTTGCCTATAAGTTTTTTCAACGACTCTTGAAGTTTCTTGACCGTGTCAAATAATTATTTGAAAAATTATAAGGCACACACAAATGGATTGTTTCATTACTTTGAATTTAATAAACTATCATTCACGAATGAATATTATAATATATCACAAAGCACACAATATTATTTAGTGTATGTTTAGATCAACTGTGAGATTAATATAATTAGGATCAACATATATATATATATATATATATGATATAATGTGCTTGAAAATTTTTAAGCTTCATATTCATACTTATTTTTTAGTTATATCTCTTTAACAACCCAATATATTGTGTCCAAATTACTTACAATTTCTGCATTTAACTATGTTTGATCTTCTTGCATCTTGCGGACCACCTGGATCTTTTATCATAGTTGTCTTTTCAATTAATTCATGGCCGATCTAGAAGTATCCTCAGCACAGGAGGATTAATATTGCCATAACTGCCTATATTTTTTGTGTCTAACTCATGTATAGGATGTATAATCTCAGTGTATCATAAAGAATAGAAGTTAGTAGCAACCAACTTGCAACCTCATTACTAATTTTTATGAGTTTGTTCATTGTTTTGTCAAATAAAAACTCATTGTATGCCATTGCAACTGCCCAAAACTGTGTACTAAGAAGCAGTGTATTAAAATTGAGTTTAAATTTTTTTAACAAATGATTATTAAAACAATACATATATAAGTAATAAGAAAATATATATATATATATATTGTAATCCTATGACATTCAAGTTGTTCATTTGATATATGAACCCCTAGAGGATTGTTTGTCTTCCTCCTCTATTCAACTTCCTCCCCTCTATGTTTGTCATGATTAACATAGTATCAAAGAGCTTTGGTGGATTTTAGAATCTATTGTAAAGTGGTCCACAACTTAGTGGAGCTCGGGGTTCTGCGGCCGTTTTGTGCGACCCTTTTGCTACATGTACCAATTTGCTTCATCCGTTTTCAGCGCGATTCTAATATTCTATATCCAGCGCGAATCTGCTCTTCTATTTTTTTGGTGTGATTATGTTCTTCTATCTCCAACATGATTTTGTTTGGTTCTTTATTGACTCTACTAATGACAGGTTATCCTTAATTTATTTTGTCTCAATGATTTTATTTGTCGTGTTTTTCTGTCATTATTTGTTATGGTTGGTGCTAAAGATGATTCTCTTCAAGTTGTTAGTGTCCACCTCAATGGAAAAAAATAGTCATATTGGACTTTATGTGATAAAAAAAGTTTTGATTGGAAAAGATATGTGGGGTTATGTTGATAGAACTTCTGTTAAGCCTACAAATAAAGAGGATGAAGCTAAATATGCAAAAGATTTGAGGAGACTAATATGATATATATATATATATATATATATATATATATATATATATATTATTCGTAGATATATATTATCTGTGAAGAAATAGTTTGTAGAACTTCTTCTTTTTCCACTCCTTCTACCCAAAACTTCTCAAGACAAAAGGAACCTATCAATAGTGAAGAAATAACTATTGAAGATATACAAAAATCAATTAATAATTAGCAAATCCCAAAAATAAAAAAGGATCAGGTTTATGAATCTAGTCTTTTAAAAAACCTTCTCAAAACTGACTATGCAATCAAAATAGAAGAAAGAAATGTTCCTTTATCAAATCCCTTTGAAGCAATAGATCTTCTTTCTTATAAAACATTTCAGAAACACCGCAACATGAACTATAATTTCATACATATAAGTCTTGCCCAAGTTGGAATCAAACCTTTAACTAATGAAGGATTAAAAACTTCAATCTTATGTATCCTACGAGATGCAAGGTTCTTAGACTTTCAAGATTTAATAAGAAGTACGATTGAAAATAGTTTATGTCAAGGACCAATTTGGTTTGAATGTTATCCAAATTTTTCTTTATCCTTAAAACTCATAGTTACAAATCAAAACTCATAGTTACAAAATGATAACAAGATCTATTCTTGTAGCAATTATTTATAGAGTTCATTACAAAGCAATGTTTTCGGCCTTTACGTCAACAAAAAATATTGAATATAAAAAAGGTGAAACTCTATTTTTACAAACTGATTTAACAAAGGCAAACGCTGTTATTCCCAAAACCATCATTTGGAAAGACATAAATCTTCCTGAAGAATGGATTCTGGAGGGAGTTGTTAAACCACAGTCTTCAGAATAGTCAAAACCAAACAACAACTTGAAGGAAGTCGTCCAATACAGTGATAGAAGGGTAAAATTAAGTTTTTCAAGAAATTCCAGTGTTAGGTATTCTGATGCTGGTTCCTCCAAACTCCCTTCAATAATTCAATTACCTCATAAAATAGAAAACTTTTCAAAACCACATTTTTCGTGTTCTAGCATACCAAGTGCTTCTTTTCAAAACGTAGATTACTCTACAAATGTACCTCATCAAATCTATACAACACCTCAGAATAATAATGAGGAACAACAAAACATTTCTCCAACAATTTCACCATATTTTTCTGCAATAACTGAAAATGTTATTAATTAATTAAATGTCAAAGAAAAAGAATTTAAAGTTTATAAAACAATTCTCCACAATGATTTCTATGTCTCCAAAAATACAGAAAAAATAACATGGTTCTTCAAAAACTTTCTAAAATAAAGAAAAGAAATTCAGAATAAATTTTATAAGTTCATTTTACAAAGTAAAACCCATATTTTATTTTTCAATTAGTTTGAAATTTATGCAACACAAAACCAAATTTCTTATCCATTCAAACAAAACCAAAATTTAGTAAATCCCATAACAACTAGAAATAAAACTACAGAACGGGAAATGTCAATTGGTATGAAAATACAATCTGAACATCCACCATTAAGACAAATCATAATAACACACTTAGAAAAGCCAATAGAATAGCACCTTTCAAAATCTGAAGTGATAGTTTAGAAAAAGAAATTAGACATATCCTTCAACAAAATAATTTTACGAATGTCCATCAGCACAATTGCAAAATAGTTCATTGAGATAGAAGAACATCAACAGATTACCGTAATTTCCCCAGCTTAGACAACAAATTCAAAACTAAAAAACTCAATTTTTAAACCATTTTAAATCTCAAAAATAAGCCAAAAACAATTTAGACAAGGAAAATCAAAATTTACTCAAGTCTTACATGACCAACTTAGTAGGATAGAATATTTTTCTATCTCTACACCATTGGTAGCTAAGGTTACCTTAGAAAAAACAGTTACAACTTTAGACCAAGTTTCTGAAGATGAACAAGAAAAATAATACTTGTGCAGACTCCAATGGCAGAAGGGTCAACCATTAGCCATGGTTACAACACCAGACCTAGGTATTCAGAACAAACCTAATGTCATTTCTCAGTCAAAATTCAATGCCAGTACTATCTATGAATGGAATGTAGATGGTATGTCTTAATACAACATCCTAAGTCTCCTTCTGTAACACCCTGTTTTTCAAAGCGAGGGTGTATTTTTTTTTTCAAAAGGAATTAAAATGAAACAAAGAATAATTAAGTAAAATACATTTGGATAATTATTTAAGTCAATATAATTTGTACGCAGCGGAATAGTTTTTGAAATCTGAATCCAAAGTATTTACACAATAACAAGTGATACATGGAACTCGACAAAATAAGATGTCATACTGACAATATTAGTAGAGATACAATCTTCCAATTTAAAATAAACACAATTCAAAATAAAGACATATGTTCCCTCTATGTAAACCTAATCTGATCATTCTACCAAAAAGCTATACTCCCTGAGTAATCACCACGCGCTCCGTAGGATCCTCCTAACATAGCTCCAGTCAAGCATTCCCATCTACATTCCCATCCACAGGGTATGAACCGGTAGGATTGTCCTGGCTCTCATCTGAGGGCAAAGCCCAGATTTCCACAATAGTTGTAAACGGTCACCAACCGAAATTAACAGTTAACACATAACATTTAAGTTTTTAAATGCACAAATAACCTCTTCAACTTAGCATGCATCTTAAAAGGATTTTCCATATGCTAAAAGTTCATATAATGCTTGCCAAATGTAAATGAAATCAAAATAAAGTTCTCAATCCATCAAGTAATACATAACTGACCACAACATTGATACATCAATTGATCAATCGATTATCTAACTGAAAATAAGAATTTATACTGACCAATCGATTGGGCAAATCAATTTCCTGAGAGTTTTTAGTGAAAACTGAACTCTGGACTTAAATCAATCGATTGGGGAAATCGATTGAATGAAAAACTGAGCCCCTGTATTGAAGCCAATCGATTTCGTCAATTTTGCTGAGATCCTGTAATGAATCCAATCGATTTGCAAAATCGATTTCTTAAATGGTTTTGAAAACATATTACAAAATTGATTGGGTAAATTGATTTTGTCAAATTTGCGAAGCCCCTGTAACTCATCAAATCGATTGGGGAAATCGATTTCCCTGCATATTCTTCCAAAAATTCATAAACTAACTCAATCACCTTCATACACAACTCCAAATCTTAACACTTAGCAATTTCAACACAATCACTACAACATCATGAACTTCGAACTAGTTTTACAATCAACATGCTATCACACAATTCCGAATCATAACACTTGTAACCCAATCATTACAACATCATGCATTTCGAAATAGTTTTACAATCAAACATGCTTTCACACAATTCCAAAACATAACACTTAACAATTTCAACGCAATACCCACACAGACAAGATGAACCAACAAATCACATGGAATCACCTTGACTTGACAATCCCAACACAGACATGATGAACCAACAAATCACATGGCATCACCTTGACTCGACAATCCCAACACAAACAAGATGAACCAACAAATCACATGGCATCACCTTGACTCGACAATCCCAACACAGACAAGATGAACCAACAAATCACGTGGCATCACCTTAACTCGACAATCCCAACACAGACAAGATGAACCAACAAATCACATGGCATCACCTTGACTCGACAATCCCAACACAGACAAGATGAACCAACAAATCACAGGGCATCACCCTGACACGACAATCCCAACACAGACAAGATGAACCCACAAATAACATGGCATCACCTTGACTCGACAATCCCAACACAGACAAAATGAACCAACAAATCACATGGCATCACCTTGACTCGACAATCCCAACACAGACAAGATGAAACAACAAATCACATGGCATTACCTTGACCCGACAATCCCAACACAGACAAGATAAACCAACAAATCACATGGCATCACCTTGACTCAACAATCCCAACGCAGACACAGATGAACCAACAAATCTCATGGAATCATCTTGGCGCTACAATCCCCGCAAGGATAAGATGAACCAACAAATCACATGGAATCATCTCGTTTCCCATGGATGAGAGGAACCAACAAATCACATGGCATCCTCTCAGTTACGACTATCACTATGAACTGCGTGAGCGTACCCTGACTCTATCCACTACAATCGTTAAGTAAATGCAATATTAAAAGATTCCCCGTTTTTAATATTCATTTAACTTAAACGATTTTCACGAACACACACTAAGTAAACAAGACATTAAGAGATTCCCCATTCTTAATACTCGTTTAACTTAATGGTTTTCAAATTCCAAACAAAACACATCAAATCATTTTTCCACACTATCCAACCATACACATATCAAATTTCATTAGTATTAATTAAGAACACGTCAAATACGACGAACACAAATCAACACAACATACCACTCAAACACATCAAATCTCATTTACTCAAAATCATACATAAAGGAGTTTAAATTCATTTTCCACGAAACATTCATCAATATAACCAAAACCTAACTCTAAGATTTTACCCATTAAGCCTTAGATTCATTTTCCCCCAAATCAACACTTTAACCCTAACAAAATCCTTTTCCACACATCCACAAATAAGTCCCTAAATGCAAACTCAAAGTTTGGATGGAGCCCTTACCTTCAAGTTAGCTTTAACGTGCGATTACGACACCGTGAGTAAATCTGGTAAATATTCTGCTCGCAACGCCGCTTCCAAAGTTGGTTCCCTAGCACCGTAGCATGGTAGTGAGCAACTTTACCTTCGATCTCTATGCGAAACGAAGCTTAGATCTAGATGAAACAGGGAGGTTTGTGTTTGACGGTTTTGAAATCCCTAATACCGTTTTTCTTTGTTTTCGAATTAACGAGGAAGAGTGAAGTTGAGAAATTCTTATCCTATCACCCACCCAGGCTTGGGTTTCTATTCTTGAAGTCAAAGAAATAAAAAGGAAGCAAAACCAACGAATGGAGAAAAAGGGGAGAAGGAGGGTGAGCGCGAGCAGAGGAAGAAGAAGGGAAATGTTGAGTTTTCTTTCCTTTCTTTGTCTTTCCTTTTCTTTTCTTCTCTCTCTCTCTCCTTTCTTTTTCCCTCCACACAAACATATATATATATATATATATATATATGCTTATAAAAATAAATATACCTATATATATTTATATATTTATTTTATACTTAAAACCAAACCCAAACGAATATCTAACAACTCTTCCACACATCACTTCACTCACAACTCAAACTATTTTGATGAAAATATTTACTCTCGTTGCAACTCAATTGACAGATATAATTTTCAGCAGCCTGAGATATTTTGAACAAAACTGTCCAGAATTATATTCTTCGCAACCTAAATTAATTATTCTTCGACAAATAATTTTAATCCAATTTCCAAAAATATATTTTCGGCCTTTAACTCACTAAATACCGAAAAATGGGCTAAAAGCCTAAGCAATTTAACACAAAATACCCTAAAATTGTATAACTTAGGATTTAAAATTACGGGTCTTACATTACTACCCCCCTAAAATTAGTTTTGTCCTCGAAATTTAAAGTACGAGTAACAATCCACACTAGGTTTGTACCCGAATTCAACATACCAGTCACAACTTGTTTCACCCGGCCTTCTCGAAAAAATGTTGCCTACCCCTTTTCATAGGGTGCTTAATAACTTCACACACATCCATAGTCGGTAAGGCTCGTCCGTTCCATTCAATATGATTTTGTCTACTATCAACAAGAGATTAAGGATGATCAGTCCCTCAATTTGTCAATAAATAGCCAACAACCATGATAGTGGCTTAGACTATCTTAACCGAACTGTAATAGCGCTCCTTGCAACATACAACTAAGGTTATCTTAATGTACAAGCAGTCAACAATCTTCTCAAAGTCCATTGAGTTTCCCTTATTTTCCTATAACTTTGATCCTGTCGACGAAGTAAAATATCCCACACCTATGTCACGTAGCCTCATTTGCATCCACTTGTTATGAAACATCCATTTGGTACCAAACTGAAACACTTAGAATCACCCCCAACACACTTAGCACAGAACAATCACTACATCCGAGAACTCCTAAATTTCTCCCTTGTCCACAAATCCTCGATTTTTCTTAAGTCGTACAACTACGTCAAACTGTAGTGTTCTTATCAGTATGTTATTTCCAGTTATAAATTTAATAATTCCATCCCCACATATGCTTGGTGATCAAAGCTTCCTCAAATATTTTCGAAATCATGCCAAAGACTATACCACTTGGGACACCCAAACTTCCCCTCAGTTTAGTACTTCATTTCAAGAGTCACGTTTTCCATTAAGATCCAACTTGAATTTAATTCACAGATCAAGGTCTACATTTGTCTCATGCCTAACACCTCAAATTCACGCTTCACTAGAAAATTTCTTACATACTTCGCAATTATGCACTAATTCGAAATTTATTCTCCTACATCTGCTGCCAACATTCATTATGATACTTCTCAATTTTGATGTGTCCTTCATTTGCAACTTGATGATTATCTTTTCATTATGACAAGTCAGATGCATTGGATTCACTCCATCACTTTTCCATTTATACAAACCTTAAATTTCTACCTCGAACCTTGATACATCTTCATGGCAGTGATTCCAATAAATCAAGGCTTACTAATCCCCACCAAACTTTTCCATTTCATGTTCAATCGTTTCCGATCAAACAAACCTTTAACTCCCTTGATTGACGAACACAATAACAACTCCTATGACATGCACTCAAGTAGTTCCTTTATATCGTTGGCATACCTTTATAATAATACTCTCTGTATTATAGTTGAGATAATTCTTTTCTCGAATCTTTAATTGTCATAAGCTACATCTCTATGTGCTGCTCCAACAAGTTTTCTTGGCACATTTTCCAAAATTTGGTTCACTCGCTGGATTCTTATTCCTTCTCAACCTTCATCGAGATATAAACTGAAAGAATCCTAACATTCGAACGTTCTAAAGAATTATTCCTCAAACGTTCCCCATAAGCATTTCCTAAGAAATAATTCTCTATAATTTCATCCTAATAAATTTTGCAGTATAATATCTCAAAAACCCACATACCTTTCTTCGTCCATCTAGTTACTGAAATGATCATTTCAAATCTTCACGCTTGACTTCCCAAGACCAACAACTAAACCATAAATCATTCATTCCATCTCTTCTTTTTCACTTTCTATCAGTTAATTGGATTCTCAAATTTGATCTCCAAAATCTCCAAACACTTCCTTCCTTAACATGAATTATTTATCACTTGCCTGCCTCAACTCCTTCGATTATGAAAGTTTTAAGCATTACTTGGTTCTCCATCCAACTTTGTGGATATTAAATCATCAACTAATAAAATCAACCATCTTAGGGCCCCAAATCAAATCTCAAATAATCCTTCCAACCTATCAAAATATTAACGTCCTCTTAGTAATTTCCATCCTTTAATAGACTCTCAAACTTAAATTACCGCAATCTCAAGTATTCCCGTACTCGATACTTCAAATTCCACTTAATGGTAACATAGAGTTCAATACATCAAGGCTTAACTCATTATATTTTTCTGAACATCGCTCAAAATTCACACTTACGTGTCTATAGATTCATCCAATATTACTATCCATACTTAATAATCCAAGTTGCGAATCTAGTCTAACTTAAATGCTCGACGTAATCCCTCAAGGTATCGACTATTCCTCAAAGCGTATTTTATCTAACCAAAGGAGTATTTACTCCTAATGTGCAGCGCTCCCTTAACTTAAATACCAGTCTATTTCATTGACACCTAAGCACCAAATGTTATTCCAAATGGGAGCCGCATCTTCTCAAAAATTCCATGAGGTTCACATCTCTTTGACAGTTGCCCAACTTCATCCAGTCTCATCCTGAAATCTACCAGGAGAACATCTAATACTTTTCTTAACAAAAGTCCTCCACTTAGATCTTTACTTGAAATCCCTCTTTAGTTTAATGTTAATCCATCCATACTCATCATCTTCGAGTTAACATCAACACATAGCTTTTGTGTCCTTGGAACCATTTCATAAATTCCATGTAGTCATGATTTGCTTCAACTCTGCCTGATAATCAGTCATCTCGAAGATCTTTTCCATTTCCTGAATCTACTAATCAACCTTTTTCCTGAGTTCTCATCACCCTTGAACTTTGGAGGATGGTAACGACGAAAATCTTACAATCCTCTTGACTTAATAGCATAAGTCCCTCTTTCCCTCTTCTCTAGATCCCGTAGAGTCTTTGCAGCAGTTCGTGCAACAACAAAACATCCATGTTATTTGTAGCTTCAACCATTTGATCATCCCTACTGACGTTCATCCTTACAACGTCGTTCCCTCTTGGAGGTAGTGTTTCCGAAAAACCAACATCAAGAAGAGGTGTTAACACCACTTCGAATAATTCCAAAACTAAGTTTCGAATATATCAACACATAATAACTACCCCTGATCTGACAACTCAGACCAATTACCCCGACGCATGATCAGATAACGATTCGCAACCAACAGGTTGACTTACAATCTATAACCAAAGGTTCCACAGCCCCCAAAGAAAACCAAGCCAAAGCTCTTATACCACAATGTAACACCCCGTTTTTCAAAGCGAGGGTGTATTTTTTTTTCAAAAGGAATTAAAATGAAACAAAGAATAATTAAGTAAAATACATTTGGATAATTATCTAAGTCAATATAATTTGTACGCAGCGGAATAGTTTTTGAAATCTGAATCCAAAGTATTTACACAATAACAAGTGATACATGGAACTCGTCAAAGTAAGATGTCATACTGACAATATTAGTAGAGATACAATCTTCCAATTTAAAATAAATGCAATTCAAAATAAAGACATATGTTCCCTCTATGTCAACCTAATCTGATCATTCTACCAAAATGCTATACTCCCTTAGTAATCACCACGCGCCCCGTAGGATCCTCCTAACATAGCTCCAGTCAAGCTTTCCCATCAACATTCCCATCCACAGGGTACGAACCGGTAGGATTGTCCTAGCTCTCATATGAGGACAAAGCCCAGATTTCCACAATAGTTGTAAAGGGTCACCAATCGAAATTAACAGTTAACACATAACATTTAAGTTTTTAAATGCACAATTAACCTCTTCAACATAGCATGCATCTTAAAAGGATTTTCCATATGCTAAAAGTTCATATAATGCTTGCCACATGTAAATGAAATCAAAATAAAGTTCTCAATCCATCAAGTAATACATAACTGACCACAACATTGATACATCAATTGATCAATCGATTATCTAACTAAAAATAAGAATTTATACTGAGCCAATCGATTGGGCAAATCAATTTATGAAAACATATTACAAAATCGATTAGGTAAATCGATTTTGTCAAATTTGCGAAACCCCTGTAACTCATCAAATCGATTTGGGAAATTGATTTCCCTGCATATTCTTCCAAAAATTCATAAACTAACTCAATCACCTTCATACACAACTCCAAATCTTAACACTTAGCTATTTCAACACAATCACTACAACATCATGAACATTGAACTAGTTTTACAATCAACATGCTATCACAAAATTCCAAATCATATCATGGGTTTCGAAATAGTTTTACAATCAAACATGCTTTACTCAATTCCAAAACATAACACTTAACAATTTCAACGCAATACCCACACAGACAAGATGAACCAACAAATCACATGGCATCACCTTGACTTGACAATCCCAACACAGACAAGATGAACCAACAAATCACATGGCATCACCCTGACTCGACAATTCCAACACAGACAAGATGAACCAACAAATCACATGGCATCACCTTGACTCGACAATCCCAACACAGACAAAATGAACCAACAAATCACATGGCATCACCTTGACTCGACAATCCCAACACAGACAAGATGAACCAATAAATCACATGGCATCACCCTTACTCGACAATCCCAACATAGACAAGATGAACCAACAAATCACATGGCATCACCTTGACTCAACAATCCCAACGCAGACACAGATGAACCAACAAATCTCATGGAATCATCTTGGCGCTACAATCCCCGCAAGAATAAGATGAACCAACAAATCACATGGAATCATCTCGTGGCCCATGGACAAGATGAACCAACAAATCACATGGAATCATCTCGTTTCCCATGGATGAGAGGAACCAACAAATCACATGGCATCCTCTCAGTTACCACTATCACTATGAACTGCCTGAGCGTACCCTGACTCTATCCACTACAATCTTTAAGTAAATGCAATATTAAAAGATTCTCCGTTTTTAATATTCATTTAACTTAAACGATTTTCACGAACACACACTAAGTAAACAAGACATTAAGAGATTCCCCATTCTTAATACTCGTTTAACTTAATGGTTTTCAAATTCCACACAAAACACATCAAATTATTTTTCCACACAATCCAACCATACACATATCAAATTTCATCAATATTAATTAAGAACACGTCAAATGCGACGAACACAAATCAACACAACATACCACTCAAACACATCAAATCTCATTTACTCAAAATCATACATAAATGAGTTTAAATTCATTTTCCACGAAGCATTCATCAATATAACCAAAGACTAACTCTAAGATTTTGCCCGTAAAGCCTTAGATACATTTTCCCAAATCAATACTCAAACCCTAACAAAATTCTTTTCCACACAACTATAGATAAGGCCCTAAATGCAAACTAAAAGTTTGGAAGGAGCCCTTACCTTATCGTTAGCTTTAACGTCGATTTACGGCACCCCGATCAATTCCGGTAAAAACTTTTCTCGCGACGTCGCTTCCAAAATTAGCTCACTAGCACCGTAGTGTAGTGGTGAGTAACTTTCCCTTCTATCACTCCTTGAAACGTCGCTTAGATCTAGATGAAACGAGGAGATTTGAGTTTGAATCCCTAATACCGTTTTTCTCCGTTTTCGAATCAAAGAGGAAGAGTGAAGCTGAGAAAACCTTGCTCTCTTACCCACAAATCCTTGGCTTTCTATTCTTGAAGTCAAAGAACGAAAAAGGAAGCAAAACAAAGAAGAAGAAAAAAGGAGGAGGGATGGGTTTCGCGCGGCCTGAGGAAGAAGAAGGGAAAATGTTTAGTTTCTTTCTCTCTCTTTTCCTTTTTTCCTTTTTCTTTCCTTTCTATTTCTTTTTCTCCCATTTCCTTCATTTCCTTTTCTTTATATATAAACATATATATATTAATTATAATTAACAAACATCTTAAAATCTTTAGATATTTATTAAATTACCCTTTCACCCATAACGCATTAAACTCTTCGTAAAAGATTCGCCGCAGTTAATTTAATTTATTTATCGACGAGTAATTCTAATCGGCATCAAATATCTTCTTGGTCATATAAACTCCAAAATATTAATAACTTTGGCTAAAAAGCCTCTGAGTTCAATACCAAAAATCCACCAAAATACATGAAGTACACTTAAAAATTATGGGTCTTACAACACACATGGATAAGTCCATTAGTTCCCTAATTTATTTTGATTTTACTATTGCTATTTATATTTTGCTACAACAAAATTAATAATTATTTAATCTGCTTTTTAATATATTATAAGTTAGAGTAATTAAAATAATTAACATTTTAAAATATATATATATATATATACATATATATATATTACTAATAACATAGAGTATCATATTCAAAATAATTCATATAATTATACTTATTTTTCAAAATACTCAACATTAACCAATCTTAAAGAATAGTCAAACTTAAAATATTGTAAGAGTTACCTTTTATAAAATACTATAATTTGAATTTTGGATGATTATTTCTTATCTCAAAGATCAAATACCAAATATTATGCACAATTTATGCAAATGTAACACATTTTATTTCATTAAGTATATCCTAATTTGTCAATCAAACTTTATGATAATACTCTATGTTCTATATTTTATAAAACATAATATTTTATTCAAACTAAAAGAAAACTATAAATTATAATTTTTCAAGCATTGTAACAACAACACGTTGGAACACTAAAAATAGGCTCCCCATCACAATGTCCTGTATAATATCCCTTGCCGGTGCAAAAGGAGGCGCAATTATTACTTGTTTGGTCACAATGGGAAAAACACTTTTCACGTATGAGTAATAAACCGTCCGTACCTGTTGAAAAGAGTAATATTAGTGTAATCAAAATTAATATGCATAAGCAACGTAACATATGAAAGATTTAAATTCTATTATGCAAATTGTCTATATACCTATCGAGAATAGAATAACTAAAATCAAGGTTGAAATAACAATCTTCAATTTACTAATCATTGTTCTTCCTCTTCTTTAATGATCCTTGCAAAATTGTAAATCAATAAATAAATTTGACATGCTTGAGTAGGTATATATATAATTAATTTGGTAAAAAAATATAATAAATAAAATACATATAGATATATACTTTAATGATGCACAACTTTTATTATTTATTTCAAAGTCAAAGTCTTATTCGGTCAAAATATGACCAAATTTTCTTTTAAAATTACATTTTGTTATTGACCATTTTAATGTTTTATATACTTACCTTACTTTTGTTTATTGTGTTGAAATTTGCTTTACAATAATACTAATAATAATAATAATAACATAATAATAATAATA
>JBBPBT010001043.1:1847517-1858904 GCA_037974875.1 Cicer bijugum
AAACATGAAGTGTCTTGTCTAAACATATTTAAATATCTCTTTTATATTTGTTTGCACTATTTTTTTTTATTTGTATATAATTATATTTGTTTGAATATAGATTATTCAATAAAAATTATAAATCGAATTTTTTAATACTTAAAATAGAGGTAATTCTATTTGATTTTAAAGTCGCTCTTCAACTTAACTTACATTAGATCATTATTGAATCTGATTTTAAAATAGTTTTAACATAATTCATTACAGTTATACTTCTATTCAACATTATAATTGATTATTATATAAATTAATACTCTTATTCACTCACATCGTTGATAAATTAAAGTAGTATAAATTAATCGTGAAGCTAATGAATGTGTAGAGTTTCTGTTACATGGAACTCATTATACTAACTTTGATATAACTCTTATGAAGTCATTATTTTCTCTTTTAGATAATTTTACTTGTATGGACATGGATATGGATATTGAGGGAGCTAATTCTCCTAATTTAAATTCTTAATATAAATAAATAAACAGGGGTATAGTGTATTTGTCACGACCCTTCTCCTTCCTTTCCCCCGTGGTTTGACTAAACTTTGTCAACTGAATTGTAAATGCTGGAATATACTATAGAATAGAACAAGTCATACTCACACCCCCCCCATGAAGCTGGTTTTTTCAAAACTTGGTACTATTTCAACCCCCACCATACCCCACACTTCTCTTTTCTTCACTATATATACATCAACATTAACACAATTTTAACATCCATCTTAGCTTTCAATTTTAATTTCACACCATTTCCTGTCCTAGTCCTAGTCCTAGTCCCACAATATTCATTTTCAATTTACAAATATTTATCAACCCAGGTATGACAATTAATTTCTCCAATTGACCCCAAAAACAAACTAATTTCTCCAATTTCCTCAATTCAATAACACATTTTGCACTACTAAAAAATGTAAAAAAAATTGTCAAAAAGAAAAAAGGAAATTTTTTCTCTAATTTCTTTGTCACTAATTTAGTAATGGATTTAAAGAGGAATTTCATGTTTTTCTTCTTTAAATTTCTCTTGCTAATTTTTTTTTTTTTTGGTAGTGTTGAAATAACTCCACAAACACGACATATATGCAATTTATTTATGCATATTATATACATTAATTTGTTTTGTTGTATATGCACATGTTCTTAATTTAATTTGATATATACAGGATAAATTACAGAACTATATATATGTCTCCTGGAATGGCAGTAACATTTAGTGAACAGATGAAATTGAAAGGTGAAGATGATATTGATAGATCAGAAAATCAATATCAAAAAGGAGTGAAGGTACTAGTTGATAATGGTATTCACAGTGTGCCTAAAAAGTACATACTTCCTCCTTCTGAACGTCCTGGCATTAATATGGAAGATGCAAATATTGCCAAACAAAACCTTGAGCTACCCATCATTGATTTTTCTGATTTTATTGGTCCAAATAGGCACCAAGTCCTTCAAGCATTGGCTAATGCTTGTCAACGGTACGGATTTTTCCAGGTAAGCAATCTAGCAGAAAGATTTCATATAATTAATTATAATTAATGAAACCTTATAAAAATATTACATGTTGAGTCATGTGTTATGTGGAAAAACAAGGGTTCTTTGTCACTCGTAGCTCTAAAGTTGAAAAAGCCTTGTCACAAGTAACTCAATATTTAGAATAAAGAGTTAAAATTTGTGGCTCTAATACTTTTTAATTTATACAGTAGTAGTTGTGTTATTAGAATTGAATCTCTTGTATTTGTTTAACGTCCAACCTTAATTTAGGTGTTTGGTCCCTATTAAATATTTATGTATCTATTAATGATTGATATGATATAGATAATGAAATTAGTTTTGTCTAATGGAACTATCAAAGTTAACCTTATTAATATTAGGTTAACTTTCAGCTTAAAGTGTTTAGTATCTCCACTATAATTCTCTATATTATTAAGTCGAATAACCGAATATTGAATTATAAAAAAACATATTTTCTATTGCTATTGCAAATGATAGTGGTTAGTTTGTTAGATACATAGAAAGAGATAATTTGTTAGCAAAATAAAACCTTAGACTTTTTTTAATACTTCTTCAATGTCCCAATCTATCTACAAGATTATATTTTTAGGGACCGCTTTGAAAAGCAATTACATGGAACATAAAATAAATTGAATAAGATATCATATATAGTAGAGATAAAAACAAATTACAAGCATATAAAATTATTTGGGGAATTGGCTACTTGATAAACACTTAAGTTAAGCTTTGTATTAGAGTTGGACTTTATAATTAATTAAAAGTTTATCTATGTTTTGATTGATGCAGGTGGTAAACCATGGGATATCAGAAGATGTAATTAACAGCATGATGGATGTGAGTGGAAGATTTTTCGATCTACCATTTGAGGAAAGAGGAAAGTACATGACAGCTGATATGAGAGCAGCAGTTAGATATGGAACAAGCTTCAGTCAAACAAAAGACAGAGTGTTCTGTTGGAGAGACTTCTTGAAACTCCTCTGCCATCCTTTGCCTGATTTTCTTCCTCATTGGCCTGATTCCCCCGTGGACTTTAGGTGTGTAACAATATTTAATTAATCATTAATCAATTCAATATATACGTAGACAACAATTATATTTATAATCATAATATCATATAGTAAATCCTAGTACTAATTTATTGGTGTCTCTGTGTTTTTTTGTGTAGTATAATAACTTTTTGGGCAAGTTGTATAAATAATTTACCGTTGTTCGGTATTTGAAAATTAACTAAAATATCATCGGTGATTTATGATATTATTTTTAGAGGTAAAAGTTTATACTCCTCTTAGTTCTGAGAATAAAACACTACTATATAAAAATTGAGTTGAATTTCAATACTTTTTAATATTAATTTTTTCTCGATCATACCTACTGACATTGATCATATCACTCTTTGAGTTGAGTTTCTTGTTTTTTCTAAAATAGAAGTACATAACGTGAATTTCTATTAGGAGCCAAAGTTGAAATTTCAGCTAAGTTTTGACAATATAATACAAATTGTTAACAAATAAAATATTATAAAATAAAAATTATATTTTTATATTTTTATTTTATTTAATTATAACACTTAATCATTTATCTTTTAAAATATCTACAAATTAATATTTTTTTATTAAAAAATACCAATGTGACAAGTCATGTATTTTTTAATTTTATTTTATTTAAAAAAAAGTAAATTAATTTTATTCATCATCTTCGTCATATCAAACATAAACTCTTAATTTTAAAAAAAAAAAATCAAAACTCAAAATCAAAGAAACATACCCTATCAATTCCTTAACTCTTTCAATATCAAAGAAACAACACAATAAAAGTAGTAAATCCATAAAACATAATCCCCATCTCCCTCTCACACAATTACATCCATCATCTCGGTTTTGTTTATTTTATTAAATTAAATTAAATGATGTATTTTGTTCAATTCGGTTGTTTAGAATCAATGACGTGGTTGTATAGTGTTGTGGCTTCAGCTTGATTAGTTTCAAGTTTGTCGTTGGTTAGTGGGATTAGGGTGATGGTCTAATGGATGCTATAGTGTGAGAGGGAGATGGGAATTAATTTTATTTTTTTTAAAATCTAGCGTTTATATATGAATTGGGGTTTTATTTTATTTTTTGGTTTTAATATAGAGATACGATGAAGTTGAGAAGACGAAGACATTGTATATTACTATAAATTTCTTAATTTTCTTTTATTTAAAATTAAAATTAACAAAAATTTCAAAACAAAAATGTTTACATGACTTGCCACATCAGCAATTTTTCCTATTATAAACTAAATTAATTAAATGTCTTATATATAGGGAGGGGTATTACTAATTTCTTTTCACAATAATATTGCTTTTGAGTAATTCAGGATGATTAGAAAACTAAAATAAAATAAAGAAAATTGTGATTTGATTAAATTATTTTTATTAATTATTGATATACTATTTTTATTATAAATGTAATGTGAAAAAGAATAATTCAAAAGTGATGTATAGAATTAAACAATAATAAATTAACGTTAAAAAAATTTGAATTACTATGTACACGTAAAAAAAAAATTTAGACCATTATTATATCACAAATTATTCATAGTTATGATTTTTAAAATAATTATAATAAAAATAAAAAATTTATAATGTTTTGATAATTTTGATTAACTAATCTATTAAAAAAATTACACTATCAATATATATAAATTAAATCTTAAAAATATTAATATTGCATTAAAAACTAAAATGAGAGTCTTTGAAATTCTTTTTTTTATCAATGCGACGGTTATAATTTATTTCATGTTTTAATTATATTATATGTTTTACCTATTCTATCTTTTTTTTTTTTTAATTTCTCTCTGTTTCCCAACAAAGTTGCAATGGGGACAACCAAGATGACATGAGAACAAAATTATATTTTTCTTGCAACAATTACAATAATGTTTTTTAAATAAAAAATGTAGGAAAGTGGTGGCTACCTACGCAGAAGAAACCAAACACTTATTTCTAAGGTTAATGGAAGCCATCGTAGAGAGTTTAGGCATAGTTGAAAACAACAAAGAAGGAAAAGACAATATTCTCCAAGAATTGGAAAATGGGAGCCAGCTTATGGCAGCTAATTTCTACCCACCATGTCCTCAACCAGACCTAACTTTAGGGATGCCCCCTCATTCTGACTATGGATTCCTAACACTTCTCCTCCAAGATGAGGTTGAAGGTTTGCAAATTCAATTTCAAGGGAAATGGTTCACAGTTCAACCTATTAATAATGCTTTCATTGTTAATGTTGGTGATCACCTTGAGGTAAACATATTTTATTAATTCATTTGTCACTGTCTTTTCATATAGCAATATTGGTTTTTATAACGTTTTATGTTTGTAAATAATATTATAACATAGTATAAATATTACAACAACATGCTCCCTTTGGTCCATTTTATATAAAATGAAAATAAACACAACACAAAAGAATACACATGTCAAGTAGCTACCTTAAAATGAGTCAAAAAATAAAAGAAAGCAACTACCTTAATTTCTACCTTAATATTTTTTTATCATTCATTAATTAATGCATCCACTTGCATGAGAATTTTTTGTTAATTTAAAATACATGTTTATATAAGGAAATTCAACAACTAAATGTACTTTAAAATTGTACTTAATTTGTTTCTTACAATAAGGACTAAAGAAAATTTTAAAATGTCTCTTATAAAAAGGATTGAAGAGAAGTATGATATATAATTGGTGTGCATAAAACTTAATTGACAACGATTAATTTTGATAAATTATCTAATTAGTGTATTTGGTTCACTAAGAAGACATCTACTATCTCTACAACTTTGTTCATTTAGAGTAATTCTACAAAAGTTATCATCAATTTTGAAGTGTAGTCACATTTATTTATCGCTCTTCATAAAACATGTGTTCTATAGAGATCGAATTTTGATTATTTTCCCATATTCAAAATGTGTTGCTAAATGAACGACACTAATTGAGAAACAGTTAATTTACCTTACACTTGGATTCATAATTACATCTTCTAAGATCATTTTAAATGATATTAATATTTTCTTTAATTTTAAAAAAACACTCACATACTATATATTCACTAAAAAAATGTATTAAACGTTTTTTTGTTGTCGCACTTATATTTATTTATGTCATTTATTATATGACACGATTAAAATTTTTGTTTTAATTTGTAAATGTACAGTTATACATCTGTTATTGTTATTTGTAATTTAAAAATGTATAATTATGTTTTTAATAGTCCAATTAGAGTGAGTATTTTAGTGTTTGTTTGATAAATTGACATATAAAGTTGAAACAGTAAAAAAAAATAAATGTTATTTACAATTTTTTTAATAAATATAGGATATATGGATGTTTTTTTAGGGAGGTAAATGCAATTTCTTCCTATAAAAAAGTTTATTTTAAGATTAATTTGTTTGTTTAAAGCATAATTATTTGTTTGTGCAAATATATTTAAAAATATAAAATAATTTGGGAAGAAAAAAATATTTAAATTGTATTTTGAGTTAAATATCTTTCATATCCACTACTAGTATTATATGTATGTGTCAAAAAAGTCACGTGGATTTGATTGAAGTTGCTAATTTTTCTTGGTGTATGATTGTCAGATTTTTAGCAACGGAAAATACAAAAGCGTGCTACATAGAGTTTTGGTGAATTCTTCTAAGCGTAGAAGATCCGTGGCATCGTTGCATAGCGTTTCTTTCAACGGTACGGTGAGACCGTCACCAAAACTCATTGACGAAGCGAATCCCAAACGTTACGCGGACACCGATTTTGAAACTTTTCTTGCCTACGTTTCAACTAAGGAGACCAAGAGAAAGAGTTTTTTGGAGTCTAGGAAACTCACTTCTATTCTACATCGCTAGGAACAAAAAGAAGGAATTATTATATACTACCTTAATTAAAGTGCCACTTATTGCACACAATAATTGATTATTTACTCGGAGAAAATTTTGTTGGTAAATTACATGTACTCTCCTTTGGGCTAATTTACACTAGATTTTTTCCTCGTGTGGTTTTACAATCCCTATTTTTTTCAATTTTAAATAATATTTGTCAGTCTTTTTTATAAAAAAATGTTTGAGTTAGAATTAATTCAACAAAAATTAATGTATTTTGTTAATATTATGAATTAAATACACTAATTTTTATTAATCAAATTTTAATTCAATCATCTTTTATAAAATAGATTCAAAAAATAAATTTTTTATGATAAAAATTCTAATATAATAGTTAAAATTATTAAAAATATATTTAATTAATAACAAATGTCACCTGAGCTTCCGTGAGGTGTTAGACACATAATTAATTGGAAGGACCTTTTAAAATCCATATATGAATGTGTTGGTTTATTTTAATGTTAATAAAATTCGTAATAATAGTGAAAATTAATCATAAATGACATTTTTACAGGTGTAAGTCATAATTGATTTTGCGAATTTAAATTTTCTGAAAATTTGTTATAATTTTATTTGCTGTCAAGGAGATAGATCTTTTTGAAACAAGCAATTATTTAGATGTGTTGAAATAATTAAACTGTGAAAATATTATTTTTATTATTTTTAGAAATGTGTCTTTAATAAGTGATATTTCATCTTTTTTCCATATCAATTATTTACATTAAAAGCCTCTCATTAAAGTAAAATAAATATAAATTTATAAAAAAAATATATATATTTTTTCATATATATTTTTTAAATCATATATATAATTTGGAACATTATTGTGCAATCAAATATAAAAGATATAACTTTGTTTTCAAACACAAATGTTATTATTTTAATAATATACTAAAATAGGAGAGGAGATGAAATATTATGGATCTTTTTCTTACTCCACTAGTTTAATTCATCGTATAACCTTCAAATCAATCTCATATTCTATTTTTTTATCCAAGAAGGTCGAAGACTGAAAGAAAAAAAAAACTAAACAAAAATTAATCTAGGAGTTAAATCAGCTAAGACACCAAGAACCTATAAAATCAAGAACATCAACACTTGCATCAGCGTTTCACAGAATGAGTGACACACCTTCAACCTGAGACACTTCTCATCTTGTTTCCGAATAAAGTGGAAACTATTACCAGAAAATTTATATGCAGTTCAACCTATAAAAGCCACAAGCTGCAAACCTTCAAAAACATTTGACAATTGGAGCTACATAGCCAACAATCTTTACCATCTCTACAACTATAAGTGTAACATCCAAAACCACTTAATTTAAGATTGTTTTAGTGTTTCCACAAATTAACACCAGTCTTTCTAATATATTTTGTCTTCAGTCACACACATTTTTAAAAGTTTCTTAAAAGGTCATCAATTCAAAGAGTGTTTTATGTCAAATACACTTAAATGTGCAGTTTCTATATTTTGGACTCCTAAAAAAGAATATTGTTGATATAAGTATTACTAATTAATCCTTATAAACTCTCCTCCATATATACAATAGGCACTAGTTTCATCATTTTTCTATTTAATTTTTCCACTTAATTACTTCGAAATAAAATTCTAGATTTTATTAAAATAATTAAGAACCTTAATAATGTTTATTTTTTGCCTTCTTCATCTTCAACCTAACAATTTTTATTTAAACCTAATAAAAAATCAAGATATGTGAAGGAAAGTCAGCATAAAAGTGATTTTTTTCCATCTTAAAATCTCAAATAGAATATATCCAAAAAAAGTATTCGTACTATCTCCCCCAAATTTCTAATCTAGCCTAAAATCCAGATCTAGTATGTTTTCCCCCCCAATTCAACTTCTTCAAATAGACAAACACACAATAAACCCCAAATAGTCACACCAGAAATCTAGCCACAAAAACAAAAGGAAGAAGAAAGGGAGAAAATAAAGATAGAAGAGGATGAAGTTGGGAAGTGGGAACTAAGGTTTAGATTTTGGACTATTTACATCTTTTATTTGTAATTGATTCTTGAATTCAAAATTTTAAATTTATGATCAATCTTTTTGTCATTAATAAAATAAAATTGAAAGAGACTTTTTTTATTGACGATTTAATTGTGATTATTTACTAGTAAATTAATAAAATTACCAAAATACTCCTATTATTGTGTTGGAAAAGAAGGGAAAACTATGTTGTATTGTAATACATATGTTATGTGTTAATGTATTAATATTTTTATGATAAAATTTTGTGATGTATTCTATATATGTATTAATGTACTAAAACTTTTTATATTTTCAATAAAAAAGAAAAATCCTACATAGTTAAAAATGATAATAAATATTTTATATAAATAATTTTATTTTTTAATATATATATATATATATATATGCGAATACATGCAGATAACCCAAAATCAACTAAATACTTGAACAAAAAGAAGACAAGCATCATTAAAGTCAAAATGGGGATTCCGTATAATATGTAAAAAGATGGACCAATCTCATTGTAGACTGTAGCCCTCAATATAATTCAAAACTAATGGAATGGTCACAATGCAAATGGGTTACCTTTTATAGAGATTATATGTTACAGAATATAAATATTTGGCTTGTATAGTTAAGTTGAAAATTATCTTTTAAATTTGAACTCGAGACTTCACAATAATACATAGGATGAGTTTTACAATGAGATGGTGAGATATATAATTAAATCTTGATCACACAATCATAGATGATCAAGATTAAAATAAAAAGTCATGTAATTTTTTTAAGTGATCATGTATCGCTTAAATAATTTTTAATCATTATCATCTATATATAACTATATAGTCAAGATTTAATCATTTTGCTCTTCTATTATGCAACTTTTGTTATTTGATATGTTCCATATATATATAATGTGTCATTTTTGGTGAAAGGGTGGATGGCCCAAGATTACACCAAATATAGAAGGCAAAAGGCCCAATTTAATTGGACTCAACTTTTCTAAGTCGAGTTTTCAAATATTCATAAGTTAAATATTAACGATTGTTGATCAAATTAGATAATTCAAATTAAATAATAGTATTTTATAATATAAAATAAAATTGTAAGTTTGTAATTTTTAAAATTATGCAATCTGGTTTGAACGATCACTAGTTTCTTTGATTATATGAATGCCTCAAATTACAACAGAGAATCAAGTTTCAATTTATTTGTATTGAATTCTCTTTATTTTTTTTATGGTTGGATCAAAATGTCTCAAAGTACCGTTGGATCGTCAAAATTAAAATGTTTAAGTCGTAGTTAATCTATTTAAGTGAGAGCATATTGTTGGATCTTCGAAATTAGAATTTTTAATTCTTAACTAATCTATTTAAGTAAGATTGTATTATTGAATAGTCGAAATCATAATTCATAAGTAATTGTGTTATTATATTTAGGTGAGAATGTATGTTGAATCCTTATATTCTTTTTTTGAAATAGTCAATTTTATTAATTAGTTATTAATTTTGTCAAATATAAAGTTCAACCTATAACTTTCTTAGATCCTCGTAAATAGGATTCCAAATTTATAGTTATCTATTTAGGTGATAATGTATCGTTGAATTATCCTAAAAATTAGAATCTTTATGTCTTAGTTAGTTTATTTATGTAAAAATATATAGTTGGATTATCGAAATTACAATTCTTAAGTTTCAGTTAGTAAGAATGTACTGTTGATTGTCGAAATTACAATCCATTAATCGTTGCTAGTCTATTTAAGTTAGATCCAATTGTTGGTTCCTCATAAATAAGATTCATAATTCTTAGATAGCCTACTTAGAAAGAATGTACCTTTGGAAATTGCCCAAATTTAAATTCCTAAGTCAAAATTTGTCTTTAGGTGAAAATATATTGTTGGATCCTATAAATTAAACTTTATAGGTCTTAGTTAGTCTATTTAGATTAGATTGAGCGTTCAATTATTGTAATTAAGATTTTTATGTCTTAGTTAGTATATTTAGGTTAGGTCGAATAGTTGGATGATCATAATTAGAAATCTAAGTAGTAGTTAGTCAAGTTAAATTATATTAAAATATTGGACGGTCGCAATTAGGTTTCTTAAGTTTTAGTCGGTCGACTTAGTCTAGATTGAACCAATTCTTAAGGCATAAGGAGTCTATTTAGGTAGATTGAATTATTTGATTATTATAATTAAGATTCTTAAGTCGTACTACGCCTATTTAGGTGAGAATATATTGTTGGATCGTCGAAATTACAACTTCTAAGTCTTAGTTGATATATTTAGGTAAGAATATGTCGTTGAATCACCATAATTATATATTATAAGTCATAGTTAGTATTAGATTGAATTGTTGAAACTTCATAATTATGATTACTAAATCGTATAGTCTATTTCATTGGAATGTATGGTTAAAAAATTGAAATTAAATTTTTTTAATAGTTAATCTATTTAAATTAGATTACACCGTTGAATTATCAAAATTATAATTTATAAATCTTAATCTATTTAAATCAAATGAAATCGTTCGATCCTCGTAAATATATTATTTTTCCATATCTTTGTATGTTCTACAATTTTTATCATTTTTTCAACTTTTTTACTACTATTTATAAAAGGAATAAAACTACCCTAGAAATTTTCTTCAAATTTATGCATATATAATTTCCATATTGAGGTTGTCAATTTTCAAACAAACTAAAATTATTAATTTCAACATTCTGTCTTATATAATTGCATCACTTTTACTTTTTTCCAATCATTTCAATATTATTTCTCTTATTCGATAGAATCCATTTTGTTATTATTTTAAATTAATATATAAAGTTTTATATATTAATTTGAACTCGAACAACTTAATTTTCTTTTAAATTAAAATAAAAAAACAAAAATTTAAATGGATATAAATCTTTGGTAGAATATTTTTATATAAAATATACATGGAA
>JBBPBT010001043.1:1867840-1882360 GCA_037974875.1 Cicer bijugum
ACATAAAATTAAGTATCATCCTCAATATAATGTTATTTCATCAAATTTATAACTTAAATCTTTAAATAAACTCATATTTTTATCTCTAACAACATCAAATAAAAAATGGCAAATATGAATTTATTTGAAGATTTGAGTTACAAATTTGATAAAGTTTATTTTATATTAAAGAATATAACTAAATTTATGAGTTTTGTTTGAAAATTTTGATGAATTTTTGTAAAACAAAGGATAACATTGTTAACATTTTAAAACAAAAAAGATTAAATTGTCACTTAAAATTAAAATAAATGACAAAATCGGGAAAAAAATAAAGATAAAGGACTAAAACGTTAACTGAAATTAAGTTAAGGGACTATAGGTGATATTTATCCTTTTTAAATTTAATTACAAAATAATATTTATTTATCGATTTATTTTAGTTAAAGTGTGGATAATGAGTACGGATACAGACACTTAGATACCCAGAGGATAAAGATACGAGTATTAAAGTTGATACCCAAGAGGGTACGGAAATATAAATATTTTTTAAAAGTGCGGGTATGGGTACGGGTACTATAGTACCCTATCCATTGACATCCCTACATACATGTTATCATATTCTCTAGTATTAATTAAAATATAAATTGATCTCCACTAAATTATATAAGTGTCATATAAATTTGATGAGACACTTAAATTTTAAACAATAGAAGAAGAGACTTAAAAATTATTCATCCACTGCCTTTGGTTTCACTTCATTTTCAGCAAAGTCCTGTTCATTTGCTTAGCTCATAGGCAAATGAGCAAAGCAAGAGTACAAAGCAATTAACTGAATTAAGTTAACATAATATATAGTTTACTGAAATTAGGAGAGACAAAAGTCTTCTATTATTGACCATTGGAGAATGTTGGTGATGATTAGCGGGTAAGTACCCTGTCCAAACTAACCAATGGACACCACATAAATATGGCTATAGAGACATTAAGTTGATCTTGTATTAATAATTAATTAATAACCATAATAATAACGTGTTTTGATGGAAAGAGAATGAGGACATTCTTTTCTTACTAACAGCATATGACCGGTTGGTGATTAACCTTAGATCCAACCGATGTGACCCCAAAACAAACCCGAAAAGACAAAACTTACATAAATGAAAAGCTACCTATGATAACATCTTAATTACTAAATTTAAATTGATATTAACACAATAGTATATTACTTTATTCAACAATTAACAATTTACGAATCAGACGCAAATTGAATACGACACTGCCAGCATTTACATTATATATCCTTTCTCAACCAAGAGGAAACTGCAAAGCTGTCCGTACGGAACACAGTCAAAATATTAAGAGTTGTGTTATTTGTAGACCAATTGTAACGTTCAAATATCTTTTCTCAAATATCAATCTCAATTTATCAAATAAAGTGAGTTCACTCTATGATACATTTGTAAGAAAATTGATTATTTGAACAGTATTTTTAAATGTGTTAAAATATAGAAAAAAAAGATTACATATTATTAGTGTAAATCAATTTTACGTTAACAGTAAATAAAGAGTACTTATTTTATGATTCCACCATAATTCCTATTAATTGTTGCAAAATTATTTACTAAAACAAGAAATCGTGATGAGGTCGAGGCAAAGTCTCTTTCATGGTCCATTCTTGTAGTCTTTTAGATATCCTATTTTTGGATTAATATCCATATATGTACATATTTTTCTTTTAATATTTTCTGACAGAAAGAAATATTTTTTTATTTTTTATTATTGAGAGTCTAATCATGAATATCAAATTATTCTACCCCATCATCATTTGGAAACAGGTTGTTCATTTTTGTTTGCTACTTACTGTACGCATTGCTTCCGAGTTGGTAGTTGCAGTTAGTAATAAGCTGCAACCGCTCCCATTGTGAAAAGTAACAACTTTTAAGTTCTTGGCCAACCACCAAGCGCCACGTCAGCAAATAGAATCGTTCGCTTACAAGAAAAACTGTACCAAAAAATAAAGGAAGGAACGAATCGTAGCTGTTTCTTTCTGTTTTCTATTTCACACTTCCACTAAAAGTCTAAAACCAACCACACTGCATTCTTATGAATCCCTGCACACAATACAATTATGATACTATGCAGTAATTCATCTCATCCGTTGCTTTTGTTCAAATCAGACTATGAATTTTACTATGTGCAATGATATTGATCGTCGATCTAATCCGACGGTCGAGAATTGTAACTCCATAACACAGTTTTTTGTTATCTTTCTCGCGCTTCTTTCTGTTTCTCTCTCTCCCGCAAATACGTCCCACGATAGTTTTGAAGGAACAATAAAATAACAACACCCTTCGCAACAATGACCACTTAGCTAACTCTCTCTCTCTCTCTCTCTCTCTTCAACAGTTGGTGATGGTGGTTGCGGAGAAGACGATGAAAATCATGAATGTGATCGACAACGAACAAGCCTCAGCAAAACGCACATTGATATACACAGAGAATTAACACTGTGTGTGTGAACTGTGAAGAGGAAGTTTCTAAAGAGAAGGAGAATGTTTAAGCTTCACAAGCACAGGTCTCCAAAATCAGGAGACAGAATTGAGTTCAGAATTTCTCATCTTAAGGCACTTCAGGTTCCTTCTTAATTTCACCTTTTCGGTTTCAGTTTCGTCTTGTTCTTCTTTATTGTTTCGGTTTAGGTTGATTGATCAATGTAACTAACTTAGTTTGTAATTTTTGCGTGTCTTCGAATTGTTGTTTGTGTTAGATAAACAGTTTGGTGATAACTGATGATGATTGATATTTCGTTTATGTAACTGAATAGCTTTGATCCTAATTTGAAAATAACAAACACTGTTATGTTACGATAGAAATTTATTGCATAATCTCTAATTTGGAAATTAGAAAAGAAAAACGTTGATTTACATTGAGTGGTAATGAGTTTGAATTTTTTATGAAATCAAAGGTTAGTTAGGATTGTGGTGTTATGTTATGAATAGCTGCTTTAGCATTGTGGTTTCTGTTTTGAAGAGTGTAGGACAATGCTTATTGCAGGTTCTGTCACAAAGTGGTTTCTGATTAAAAATGTGATAGAACAGAACCAAATCATAAAATTACTTAGGTAGAGTGTTAAAATGGTTAAAGATTTGATGCTTTTTTTTTAGATTTGCACAATTCACATGCTTTCATGATTGAAATGAAATTCCGTGAAGCCACAAAAATGTGTAAATAACAGATGCTAATTCTAATGTTACCAGGTACCTAAGGGGTGGGATAAGCTGTTTGTTTCTGTTGTTTCTGTAGAAAATGGTAAAACAATTGCTAAGTCAAGCAAAGTGGCAGTGCGTAATGGAAGTTGTCAGTGGTCTGATACTTTTTCAGAATCTATATGGGTTTCAAGAGATAATTCGTCCAAGGAAACTGATGATTGTCTCAAGCTTATTGTTGCTATGGTATGGTACTACTATCACTATTGCTGCTTCTTTTACTGTTATGCATCGCACACCTTGTTTTCTGTTAGATTTATCAGTTTGAAATTACTCTGTTTGGATTATCAAATGAAAAATAGTAGTACCATTTAACAGGGATCATTAAGATCTGGCATCCTGGGAGAGGCCACAGTTAGTATGACGAGTTATGTAAGTTCAGATGCTGCTGTTCCACTTTCAATCCCGCTAAATAAGTGCAACCATGGGACAATTTTGAATGTGAGTCAGACTACTTAAAGCTATATTTTATTTTTGACTTAACAGCAGAAAATGAAAACTGAGAAGACATTTTCTTTTGTGATTCCTGGACAAGTAGTCATTTTGGATTTGATTCCAAGTTGTTTTCTTTCAAATTGAGGAAAAATTTAACACTGGAAATCTGGAATATACTTGCTTGCTAAAATTGAAATGAAAAATAAAAGATTTGATGCTAAAAGATATATAGAATAATGGTTTTCTTCCCATATTTCCTTTACTTAAAGAATTATGCTAGTGTGACATTGCTATTTAACTTAACAAAGTGCTCTTGGATAAATAGTAATGTAACAGAATAGTATTATGTGCATAGTCAGGTAGATAAGTAATGTATTTAGGTAGGAGAGCTATTGCATCAAAATGTCATTGAACTTAGAGATGGAAATTCAGTGGTTATGCATTCTGCAGGTAACAGTGCAGTGCCTTGCACCAAGAACAAAACCCAGGTTTGTATTGAAGTGTAGTCTTGTATAATATAATTATAATGTCTATTATTCTATTAAAAATTGATCTCCTACAAATTTTCAGAGATCAAGAATCAAGCGAAACAAAGTCCCATTTGAAGGCTATAAATGAAAATAATCATGAAGTGATTGTCAAGTCAAATGGATCTGATTGTTCATATGCACAGAGTGTTGAATCTTCCTCTGTTGATGATGGGGACTCTACCCTATCACCTGGAGAAGTTGAAACTAGGGTAACATTTATACAGTTTCCCTATCATCAGTGTTCTGTTGCATATATGGTTCTAAATCCCTGTCCATGCATGCATTATTGGTAAATAATAATTATTTGTGCCTATAACTAGATAACTAGATGAATCTACAATCGACAATCGGGATTAGCTATGAAGATTCAAATAACTATCAAGTTCGATAGTTTGTTTAGATTTAGGGTCTCCTGGTATACGAGAAAGCATTCATTAGGTTTGTATGAAGAAAACTTTGCACAAACCACATCACCTCATATCCCCCAATTCCAATTTTAACCCGCATTATTTCAATCCATAAGCAAAGTTATTTGGTGGTTGAAACCGATGGGTTCTAAAACAAAATTATCTAATCTAATCATATCAGTTTTTACTTGATCATTCACTAGTTCTTTCAGATTGGATGCAATCCAATATATAAAATGATTTTAATTGTACTGATTTTTTTTTAAAGTTTTTTTGATGAGACATTTGACATATCATAAAATGTTAATTAAATACTAATAATAATTTCAATGGTATGGTCTAATGATAAAAAGATAAATATTGTATATGCAGGCTGTGAGTTTGAGTCTCGCTAGTGTCATCGGAGGGATATACCGTTTTCTCACACCTTGGATTGGAGCATCATCCCTTCACTCTAAATTTCTTCTAAAAAAATTAAATTTTAAAAATTTATTTAAAATATCAAATGTCTCATCTCAATCTTTAAGAGAAAACTCATGCAATATCACATCACATCTAGTAGTAGTACTTGTTTTTGGTACAGGAACTTGAGTTTATCATGTTTACTATGGCAGAATACATAGTAGTATTTTTAAGTAATATGTTAATTTTGAAATATTTTCTGATTTGAAAAATAAAAATAATGAATGTATCAAGAAAAAATTTAGTAGATTTTAGGTTATTTTACTTTTGATAGATATTTATCTATGGTTATTTCTGAATTTTTTATACAAGTATAAATCAGAAAACAGATTCAGTTCAATTAATAATATCCAATTTATTATTCGGTTATCGTTTCTCTCTGTTATCAATTTTTCAAATTGGTTTTCTAGATTTTTATGTTAGATTGCATTCATTTATTAACACCCGTACCCTTTTATGTATGCAAACATTACTTTCTTTTTTGAAGAATGTTACGCGGAGATGGTAACTGCATTTTATTCTTTGGGTACTTAAAGTTATTCATAGCTGTCTTCAATCAGAGTCTAGGAAACAAAAGGATTTCTTTATGCAGAGCTATCAGCTTGCTTATGTCCATGTTCGAGTTGAGACATAATTCACCGTCTCTGTCTTGATCAATTTATAACACGTTGTATCTTGGCTGCAGACAGCAAGTCTTTCTGGATCTGTATCAAATTGCAGCTACAACTCAGCTGAGGAGTCCACTGGAAGGGGAAATTTCTCTCCACGCATCAGTGATGGGAGCCGGACAGGAAGACAAGATTCAACCAGTTCCCAGAAAAGTGTATCTCATTATGATTGCCCTGTTAATAACTCTTCTCAGTCGAATCGTTCATCATTCAATTCCCAAAATATGCAAGACATTGGTGCATCATCTTCTAAGATGACCAATGCTTCTAATAAGAGTCTTGAAGCTGCAGAAGACACAAGTGAAGAGCTACGGGCAGAAGCAAAGATGTGGGAGATGAATGCCAGAAAGTTAATGGGTGACTTGGAGATGTTGAAGACAGAATTCTCAGATCAATCCCGAAAGCTGGCAGGTCTGGAAATGGACCTTTCAGCAGCATATGTAGAACGTGATAGTGTTAAAAAAGAAATTGAGCAGTTAACATTGTCATCAGGAGATACGATAGTGAGACAGAAAACTTTGGAAAATTCAATATCTCAAGGTGAATGCATTCCAGAAATTGAAAATGCTATAAAAGATGAATTAAAGTTTCAAAAAGAATCCACTGCCAACTTGTCTTTGCAACTAAAGAAGAGCCAAGAAGCAAATGTTGAGCTTGTTTCTGTTCTCCAGGAGCTGGAACAGACCATAGAACAGCAGAAACTTGAGATAGAAAACCTTTCATCATTACCCTCAAAACTCAGTACTCTCGAGAAATCTTTCCAGCTAAGCGAAGAAGGAAACAGGGTCTTTAAGCAACAAATAGAACAGCTAGAGGAATCAAAGAAAACCCTGCTGGCTAAAGTGCAAGAACTGGAAGAGGCATCGGAAGATACGATTCAAGACATTGAACATGCAAAGATTCCAAACAACGAAACGCTTCCAGATATTGAAATGGAATATGAAAGCAAGTTATCTGCTAAAGAGGAAGAAATTTCAAGTTTGAAAGCAAGGTTGTTTGAATCTGTCCCAGAAACCTGTAACGTGAAGACTGTGTCCAGAAATGTAGGTGACGCAGATCTTTTGAAACAAATCGAAGTACTGAAAGAGAAAGTTGAAGAACTTGAGATGGACTGTACTGAGCTGACAAATGAAAACCTTGAGCTTTTATTCAAGCTAAAAGAAGCAAAAACAGCTTCAAAAGATGGAGGTGCATCCGAAGAACTTTTGTCAAACATGCTCAAAGATCAATCTTTTTCTAGCTCTGAATCTGAAGTCAGCAGAAATTTATTTCGAATATTTCATTCAGAAGACATGCTCCAGGAGAAAAACGCTGAGAAGATTAGTAATGATAGTCATACTTCAATTCGAGAGCTCGAGACTTCCAAATCACCACTAGTAGAAGTGAGAATCAATGATCTGAATAATCATCTAACTAATAAAACATCTGATATGGATAGCGATGAGGCTGACGCATCAAGTAAAGAAAAGGAGATTGGGGTTCTAAAGGAACTCCTGAGCAAGTTGAAAGCCAAGGTTTATCATCTTGAACAAGAGAAAATTCAACTACAGGAACACATGGATGACAGGATAAAAGAAAGAACGCATGAAATGATGCTCCACATATCAGATATAGAACATGAAAATGGACAGCTGTCAATGCGTGTTTCTGTTTTAGAAGATGAAGTGAGAGATTTGACAAACGAACAAGAGTCCCAATTATCAGAGCTAGATAATGATAGAAATCAAGCTGCAAGGCTCCGAGAGAAGATTATGGAGATGCAGTATGAGATGGATTCTTCCATAGAAGATTTGAAACAAAAACTAAAGGCGACACAATTTCATTGGTCAGAAGCACAAAAAGAATCTGAATATCTCAGAGGAGAAAATCAGCAGCTACAAATTACCATTGAAAATCTTGAAGACGAGTGCAATTCATTTGAGAAGCTAAATGGATATTTGAGGCAGCAAAAGTTGGAGTTAGAGGACAATTGCTCCCTTATGGGAGCCAGGTTGAGGGAATCAAGTGAAAGATTTGCTGATTGCTGTGGAAGAGTGGGATTCCTAGAAAAGAAATTTTCTCTAATGCTGGAAGATATTGCATTAAAAGAGAAGGATTTAACTTCAGATATGGATGGTATTTTGGATGAGAATAAAAAACATATGGAGCAGGGTCAAAACTTATTGAATGAGTTGCAAATGGAGAAGATGGTAGACATTCAGAACCTTAAACTAGAAATAGAGAACCTCAGCCTGAAACTTTCAGCAGCCTATGATGAAAAAGAGAGAATAGCTTCCAATGCTTTGCTTGAAGTATCTGAATTACGTGCTGAAAAAGACAAACTGGAATATGCTTTTGGAGAAGCTCAATCTAAAGTGATTTTGTTTAAGACTGAGGTCAATACGATGCAGACTCAATATGAACAAAAGTTGAAAGAGCAAACAACTGAGCTTGCTGATTTCAAAACTAAAATGGAAATGCAGATAGCTGAACATGAAAAATTGGCAAAACTGGTGGAGGACTACAAATCAAGAGAACTGAAATTCAAAAGCACTATAAATGCCGTTGAGTCAAAACTTACAGTCACTGAATATGAAAGACATAAATACCTGGATGAATCCGGAAATTTAAAGGTTCAGTTGCAGCAGACACGTCAATCTGAAAATGAGATAATGGCTCTCAAGAGTGAGCTCAACGCTTCCAATACTGAGAAAGAGCGACTGGAAGCCTCATTATGCTTGACATCTGAACTATGTGAAGATCTGAAGGCAGAGAATACATCATTGGAACGAAAGGTATCAAGCTTGGAGACGGCTGCATCAGAATTGGAGGACTGCAAGAGAACTAGAGCATCCATTGAAGAAAGGATTATGCAGTTGGAGAACGACTTGAAGGCAAGAGAAACAAGATGTGCTCATCATGGTAATGAGCTCAATAACATCAAAAGAATAAATAGCCAGCTTCAACAGAGCATACAACAACTTGAACAGGAAAAGACTGAATTTCAGAGAAAAGCTCAGGCCTTTGAAGAAGAATTGAAACTGTTTAAGGAACAAAAGCGAAATCAAGTTTCGAAGTTAAACAGGAAAACTGTTCACGATGATCAGAAGGCTTCAAAAGTAAGTGTCTCTTTTTCATTAATTACATATCACTGTGAAGACACGACTGATAATTTTCTTTCTTTGATTTATCAGAATTCTATGGTTAAGAATACCAATCAAGTTCGCAGTAATAGGAAAAAGCCGTCATTAAAGAATGACAGAGAAATCCTGAAAGATCAACATGGCCCTTATTACAGCAGCAAACATCAGAATGAGGTGATATGTTTTGAATTTGTCTTATTGTATTTTACCTAATTTTCAAATGTTACAAAGTATATTTTGGTTTGTAGCTTCAATTGTGCTGACCCAAAGTAATAATATCAAATAATTGCAATCTCACTGGAAATTAAATGTTTCTGTTTCATATCTCCTTTTTGTTCATAGGTGGAAAGTGAACATGGACTTCTTGATGACAATGTTCATACGGTTGAATTAGAACCAATATCGAAGACTCAATTGCTTGCGACTGAACTAGAAAAGTCAGAAGAAGCCAAGAACATATATGAAGTTCAACTTAACAGGTCGGAGAAACACATTATGCATCCATTCTAGTAAAAACGAAAAGCTTTTAGCATGTTTGTATGATTACTTATTCTGTTTCTGCTGTTTGTTTGGAGCTCTTTTATTTTTTTTTATTTTGAACTTTGCAGCAGCATCAACAGTAAAAAAATAAACAAATGAACAAAAATGGTTATTTTAGTTGTTGACGGAATAAAGAGAAAAAAAAAGTGAAGTAATTTAAAAGTGGAAAAAAGAAGAACAGTGATGTATTGGTGTTCTCATTCTTCCCATGATGTCCAAGACATGTCTAGCAAATAATGTCTTGTTTCTTGATAAAGGAGATCAAGCGTTGTATTTATAAAAATTCAACCCTGGGCATCTCAAATTATGAGCCTATAAATTATGGTCTACATTGTTATGCACTTGGACCAAAATTTAGTGTCCTAAGCCTATTACAAATTGATCACAATATTAATAGGTCTAACTATCATCAAATAGATCATAAAACAGTACAATTGATTGTAAGCACAATAATATTAAAATAAAAAATAAAAATTTAACATCTGGTTTTCACTTGCTGGCGAAGCTTGACTTTTATTCTCTCCAGAAGATAGGTACATTGTTCAAAGAAGTTGTTACTCTTCTTCTAACTGTTGGAAGCAAATTTTAAAACAGCAAGGTATATCCATATTATACTTTTGCTTTAGGTCGAACTATAAATCAGGATTGCTGGAATTTGAAACATAAGAAGGAAATAGCCTGTTTAAGTCATTTGTATTATGCCTTTGGTTTTAGGCCATGCCTTATTGTTCTATTAAGTCATTTGTGCAATAATATTCCTTGTATTATTATACTGCAGATTGTCACCTCAAGGCCGAAACAACCAGGCAGAAGGCCCAGTAAAATCAATGGCTGAAGAAGAACTAGTGACAAAAGAAAAGTTTGAACGTACAAAATCAATGCTAGAGGAAGAGTTAAGAGATATTCAGGATCGCTACTTCCACATGAGCCTTAAATATGCAGAGGTAGAATCTCAGCGTGAAGAACTTGTAATGAAGCTCAAGGTGGCTAAAAGCAAAAAAGGATGGCTCTCATAGAACTAGACCATCATTTTTTATGCTGACAATCTCAGGTTCCATCTATCACGAATTTGAAGTGCCAAAGTTTTCAATCTGTTATAGAAGGTGCAGTATACATTGAAAAGAAATTCGGAAAGTAAAAAAGAAATCATAATGGTCATTGTAAATATCAGAAATTTTGAAGGTAGAAAAATTAACACACAAAGTGATATTGTGAATTGTCTTGCGGTCAATACTAGGACTTTTATGTACACTTTTCTTTGGTATCCCTCCACGAGTGGACCTATTACACAGTTTCAATTTTCAAACATTAAACTATGTTTTGGAATTTTATAACTGATGCTATTATCAACAACAGTAAGATACAAAACATACATGTCTCTTCTACAGTGCCAAGTGACCGTCCACTCTACACTAACAAAGGAGAACGAGAAAATGCGGGCCTGCATTGTCATGATCCAAAGCACCTAATACGTTATAAACTACTCATATATGAAATAAAAAATACACAATTGTACCTCAAAAAAAAAAAAAAAAAACACATAATTGTCGCAAAAGAAAAGAGAGAGATTTAAATTCATTAGCATCTTTGGAAGAACTAATCATTCAATGGATCACCTGAAATATCCTATGAATTAGGCAATTGCTAAGAGGGAAATATTGATCATTAGTGGGCCTTGCCAAACTAAATAGTTGAACTACAAGCCTCGAATACTGATCGTGAAAATAAACAAAACTAATGGTACGTTTGTTTCCGCGCTTGACCACCGATTCACTGCATGTCCATGTCGAAGCTCAATAGCTTCCTATTGGCTGCGCATCTTGAGCTTTCTAATGTGACAGCAATCACATGCTAACTGTGTCTTACATTCTAATTTCTATGGTAAGTTTTTCATTGACTTCCGTGGCAGATTTTTTCAGAGTGGACATGGACCATGGTATTTCTATATTTTTTAATTTTTTTTATAAAATAATAATGATATAATAATAAATTATTAAAATCATAGCAATAAATTATTAAAATATCTCAAATCATTTTGTGAATCGGACTTCCTCTATCTCTCTCTCTTCTCTAAATTGTGTTCATATTGCTTTATCTCTTTTCTTTTGGACTCTTCTTCTCAATGGCGATTTTATTTTTAATCATGAGAATATCTAACTATGTTTCTTATATTTGTCAGGTTTTTACTCTTTTCTTCTTCTACTTAAGTAATTTTTCTCTATTAATATTAAATAAAATAAAAAATAAATGTCAATAATTCTTATCAATAATAATCTTCTTTTTATCTTTAACACAACGTAAATAGTTTAGTCAATGTTTCTTAAATCACAATCAACTCGTTGATATCATATTAAAATTATGTGATTGAGGAGATACATATTGTAGACATTTATTAGAATTTAAACTAAAAAAAAATATAATAAAATTAATGCAACGAGTTATATATATAAATAAATTACCTAATATCTAATGATAAACTAACTAATATTGTACACATGTTAGATATATGATGTTACATGTTAAGAGTTGATAAATGATATGGTATGATAGTATTTGTTACGATGATTTCAAACTTTTAGGAGAACAAATGACATAACTTTAATTCGACGACGTAAATATCTATTTTCATATATTATATTTTTATTTTGTAACGATGTTATATTGAAATGCTTTGTTTCATTAATATTTTTTTTGTATTATTAATATTATTAAATAATTAAAATCAAACTAACTCCACCTACTTCATTTTTCCACCTCACATTTTCTCTCCTTCTTCTTCTCCCTCGGCAACAATATCCATCTTCCCCCATTTTTATTTTATTTCTCTCTTCTTTTTTTCCTTTGCTTCTTTTCACTCCACAACACCAATTGTACACCTAAACCATCAACTCTTATAATGAATAACATCCCTAAGAACATAATTTCTTATACTCCTACAAATACTTTTGGTTATAATTTTTTGGGGTTAGGATTAGTGAGTCAAGGAATGTGAAGGGTATCCATTTTTTGAAAGGTGTTCATTGAGACTCTTTGAGGTAAATACACAACTCTAATGTTAGTATGAATCTATAGAAAAACATGTAGTTTTGTTTAAACATCTGATTTTTATGTTTAAAGTAGATTTAAAGGATTTTTATAGTTTCCTAGAATTAGCTAAACTTTAGAATAAATTTTCTAAAGTCTTGAGGATATTTTTATACTCAGATTTTGTTAGCTGATGTCTTGTTTGCTACTCTGAAAGTTCTTGGAGAATAGACTTAGTCGATTCTCCATAGTTGTGAGTAGACAACGATCTTTGTCATTTTTTTTATTAGGCCATAATTATTATTTTACTCATTTTCTATGTTAAAGTATTTATTTAAAAAATTGGGGAACACAACCTTTGAATTTTTTCTCGATTTTATTCTTTACTTATTTTCATGGTCTCTGCTATATAATATGTTTGTAGCTTGATTTATTAATGAGTTATAAAACATTTAAATATCAAATTGATGTATCGTTGAATATTTTTTTTCATGAGTTACGATAAAATGATTGATTATTTTTAAATATGTGTTTGGAAAATCATTGTTATAATTATGAAATCGTTAACGGTGGTAGGTGCACTTAGTTACCTCATTTTGATTAGAGAGAATTATTTGTTAGATGAAGTCGTCTCTATGAGAAATATCATTTGAAAGAGGAGAGGACTATCAACGATGTAAGTTCTCTAATTGATGTGTGATGATGCATTGCAAGATTGAGAGGAGAAGACTATCCATTAGATGAAGTCACCCTTAAGAGAAATGACACTCTTAGGAGGAAATGACTATCAATGAGATGAAGTTGTCTCTTGGTTCTCAATAATTTATATTTTTTACTTGTTTAATTTTATATGGTATTTTTAAGGTGGCACATTTTGATTTTACTTCTTTATGAATTTGATTTTAATATTTTTACTTGAATGGCTAAATTATAAGTTTAATAATTTTATCATGAGTATATTTTATTTGAAAATTATTTATATTTCAGGTAGTATTGTTTAACATAATTGTCTCAAGATTGTAAAACAATTATTCGTGTTTTTTTGTATTTCCCTTCTAGTTGGTGGTGGTTGTTCTCTCCACACGAAGCTTTTGTAACTTACCCATTTATGTTGTATATTTTTTTTCTTCAGATTCACAGACAGTTGAGTATCAAGTTGTTAGTAGATTCAAGTCTCGATCAATTTTTTTTTACGTCTCATTGATCAATGACCATTTTTGTAAAGTTTGTTGAATCGTGATGTATTTTATAACTATTTTGAGTCTGGAAAGTCTTTTTGGAAGATGTATTGAATATTTAGATTATGCTCTTTGGAACCTGACTGAGTTAAAAGTTCAAACATAAATTTTATAAATTTGGAAACGTTGATATTACAGAGGATACTATGTCGAAATTTCGAGAAAAATTATATATATTTTTCGAAATGGCTATTGAGATTATTTAATTACTTAATTGTTAAGTTAGTTGGTAGACTTGTCAGACTATGAGTACATCTTATGCACTGATCACAGTGTTTAGTTTTAGGGTGATGACATTTGAATTTCTCATCTCATGAAAAAATCTAACTACCTCACAAAAGTCTAAAATAAGATAAAAAAAAATACTTATATATAATTTAAAGTGTTTTTGACTCATGTAAATCGAAAACAAAATTAAAATTAAAGCCATATTGTGTGTGTGATAATGGATAACGCCTCACTTGAACAAAAGATAAAATTCTATTATGTGCAATTACCATCTACCATTGACAACATTGGTGGCTGTCTAGACCTCCATTTCCTATATATTCTTTGCTTTCAAATTTTCCTATATATCGAATAGCAACATGCAAAAGTATCATTCCATTTATTTTGGAATCAAATAATATTCTTTTTTTTTTAATATAAAAGTAATATTGTTTTTTGTTGTTTGTTAAATTAAAGTATCCACTAATCAATCTACTTACCCAGGAAAGAACTTTCACTTCTATAAATTTTTTCCCCCCAATTCGTACTTTTATTTTTCCTGTGTAGTTCCTATTGAAATTAGAAAGTGTACAATATTTGAAAGAGAACAATAGTATAAAGGGACATTGTAAAAAAAAAAAA
>JBBPBT010001043.1:1882756-1923660 GCA_037974875.1 Cicer bijugum
GATAAATTTAGGATCTATTTTTTAATTTGAAATTTTTTATTTTTTATTTTTCTTGGTTTTAGGAATAAGATGTTGAGATGATGATGAAGAAGATATTGGGGATCTTTTTATTGAGTTTTGAGATTTGACATTTTCTTGAATTTAGTATGAAGTTATCTTGAGAATAATATGATGAGTTTTTAAAATTTACTTTTTTTTAAAAATAAAATTAATAAAAAATTAGAAAAAAATCCTGATGTGCTATGGTGGATGATGACATTGTTGAAATGGTTTGTGACTTTAACTTTTTTAATAAAAAATCATAATTTGTGTAAGATTTATGGGTCACATATGTAATTAATTAATAAAGTGTGTTAGGGTCATTATATAATTAGCCAATAAACTAGGGATCAAATAATATATAATAGTTTATGGCTAAAGAGCATAATAGTTATGAAAATTAATAGTGTAGATACCAGACAGTTTCTAATTTAATGAGGGGCTGAATTGGAAATACTGCAACTTGGGATATAACTAATAATAGTTATATATAGGGGTAGTGGTCCCTAAGGCAAACACAATAAGACTATTCAGTTTCACAAACCAAAAGGAGAAAACTCTCTAGTTCTCTCTATCCCCATCAAGAGAGCAAGGTCCTAAGGGTGTTTTGCTGAGGAAGATCACCAACCCATTGGCTCTATCATCATCATCCCAGGATTTCATCAATGGCAATTCCCACAGGTACGCTTCTGCCTTTGGTTATTCATCATGTAATTGGCATGGATTGTTGAGCATAACGTCAAAAGGTTTTTTTTCCAACAATTGGTATCTGAGCCTACCATGTTTAATTCATGATGAAATTCGGTTATTGTCTTTGTTTTAGGATTCAATTTGGGAATTTTGACATGATTGAAAAATTAGGGTTTGTAATTTGGGAATTTTGACATGATTAAAAAAAATTAGGGTTTGTAATTTGGGAATTTTGACATGATTAAAAAATTAGGGTTTGTAATTTGGGAATTTTGACATGATTGAAAAATTAGGGTTTGTAATTTGAGAATTTGGATATATATATTATGGAATCCATATTTTTTTTATTTCCGGTTATAATTTTTTTTTGATAAAACAATAATTATCAAATACTAATGACCCACAGTTTATATTAGTGAACAATATTTTTTTTAAATATTGTTTTATTTCGATATAATAAATATATGTTCAAGTCAAGTTTGATATTTTGAATGAGTTAATTGAAACTTGACGCCGCCAAAGTGACATATCTTGTCTAAATTGCTCATGAAGAGTGCCAAATAGTTGTGTATATGTTTATTCATGCGAGTATTGACCGGCCCAAAGGAAGGTTAATATTTGGCAGAATTACATGTACACCTGCAATGATAAATGTGTGACAATTATTTGGTATACATGTGAGCAGTAAATCGGCCCAAAGGAAGGTTTATTGTTTGACATGTCTTATTTTCAATAGTTGATCGTTGCAACAAGAGTACCACTAGCAGTTGGTGTTACTGTCCAAAGACTTGACACCAATGGTGCACTGGGTATCTTGAGATGGGTTAAATTCCATGATTTGAACATATGTATTTATTTATTGATTTATTTTCCTATAATGTGAGTTTCTAAGTCTCGTTCTTTATTTAATTTTCAACATCTATTGCTTCCATATCTGCAAATTTGAGTTCTATTCTTGTCCTTGATGAGACAAATTTTAAGGAATGGAAAGAGAACATTCTGATTGTTCTTGGCTGCATGGATCTAGACCTTGCATTAAGAATTGATCGATCCCTTACTCCTACGGACTCTAGTTGTTTTGAGGAAAAATTGGAGTATGAGAAATGGGATCGCTCAAATTGCATAAGTCTTATGATCATAAAGTGTGGCATTCCTGAGGTCTTTAGAGGTGCTGTCTCGGATGAGATAGTTGCAGCTAAATATTTCCTTGTTGAGATGGAAAAACGCTTTGAAAAAAGTGATAAGGCTGAAACAAGATCTTTGCTTCAGAATTTAATTTCCATGAAGTATCAAGGCAAGGGAAATATAAGAGAGCACATTATGATGATGTCCAACATTGCTTCTAAGCTTAAAGGACTAAAGCTTGAGTTGTCAGGTGACTTACTCATTCATTTAGTATTGTTGTCTCTTCCTTCGCAATTCATTCAGTTTAAGGTGACTTATAATTGTCAAAAGGAGAAATGGACTCTTAATGAACTCGTTTCATTATGTGTGCAAGAAGAGGACAGGCTGAAGCAAGATAGGACTGAAAGCGCTCACTTTACTAGCATCTCTAAAGACAAGGGCAAAAAGAAAAGAATTGAGGAGCCCAAGAACAAAGCTGCTGCTAAGGGTCTAGAACAAAAGAAGCAGACCAAGGATAACAACTGCTTCTTCTGCAAGAGTCTTGGACACGTGAAGAACGATTGTGCCAAATATCACGCTTGGCGTGTTAAGAAAGGTATGATTATGTCTTTGGTCTGTTCTGAGGTTAATTTAGCTTCAGTACCTGGAAACACTTGGTGGTTAGGCTCTGGTGCAACTACTAACATCAGTGTTTCAAATGAAGGGTTGCCTGAACTTCCGAAAGCCTAGTGATACTGAAAGATGCATCTATGTAGGAGATGGGAAGAAGGTAGAAGTTGATCCATAGGAAAATTTAGATTATTATTAAGTTTCGGTCATTATTTGGATTTAGAAGACACTTTTGTTGTACCGTCATTTAGACGGAATTTGGTCTCTATTTCTTATTTGGACAAATCAGGATATTATTGTTCATTCGGGAATAAAGAATTTACTTTGTCTTTAAATTCGAATGTTGTTGGAACCGGTTCACTTTCTGGTTATGATAATCTTTATTTGTTGGAAATTGTGGCTAACTATAATGAATCCTTGAGTGTGGAATCACGTGGTACTAAGCGAAAAATTGACAATTTCAATTCAGGAGTGCTTTGGCACTAGCGTCTAGGTCACATCTCTAGAAATAGAGTTGAACGACTTGTGTCAGATGGAATTTTAGATTCCATTGACTTCACAGACTTTAACGTTTGTGTAGCATGCATTAAAGGAAAACAGACTAAAGATAAGAAATTAGACGCATATAGAGCTACAGACGTCTTAGAATTGATACATACGGACATCTGTGGGCCATTTCCAACTCCTTCTTGGAATGGTTAACAATATTTTATATCATTCATAGACGATTATTCTAGATATGCCTACCGTTACCTAATTCACGAAAAGTCCCAATCAATAGACGTGTTCAAATCCTTTAAGGCAGAAGTTGAGAATCAACTTAATAAGAGAATTAAAAAGGTCAAATCTGATTGTGGTGGTAAATACTACGGCAGATATGACGGTTCAGGTGAACAACGTCCGAGACCATTTGCCAAATACCTAGAGGAATATGGAATTGTCCCACAATACACTATGCCGGGGTCACCCAACATGAATGGTGTAGCTGAAAGACGAAACAGGACTCTTAAGAATATGGTAAGGAGTATGATTTGTCATTTCACCTTGCCAAAGTCACTCTGGGGAGAGGCATTAAAAACAGCAGCATACATGCTTAATAGAGTACCAACTATGGCAGCGGCTAAAACACCTTATGAGCTATGGATTGGGCGTAAGCCTAGTCTGAAGCACCTTCATGTTTGGGGATGTCCAGCTGAGGCAAGGCCTTATAGGCCGAATGAAAAGAAATTTGAACCCCGAACAATTAGCAGCTATTTTATAGGGTACTCAGAAAAATCAAGGGGCTATAAATTTTATGATCCTAATTTGAGAAAAATTTTTGAGACGGGAACGACAACGTTCTTTGAGGATATTGAGTTTGGGGGGAAGATTACGGTTAAAGATTTTGTCTTTGAGGAAGAATCGGTAACAATTCCAGAACTGATTCTTCCACCAATTGACTTTCCCATTATTGAACAAACTCAAGATGATCTAGTTGTTCAGGAAGAACAAAATCCAGATCAAATTCAAGATCCTCAAGAACAAGTGCCTCAAGAGCCAGCTCCATTGCGGAGATCCACTAGAGAAAGGAAAAATGCTATTTCGGATGATTATGTAGTATTTATCAATGAGGTAGAGGAAAATGTTGGCATGACGAAAGACGACCCAGTCAACTTTCATCAAGCCATGCAAGATTCCCATTCAGATAAGTGGATCGAAGCAATGAATGAGGAGTATAAGTCTATGCAAGACAATTCAGTTTGGGAACTTATCCCATTACCTGAAGGAGTGAAACCCATTGGTTGCAAATGGATTTTTAAAACCAAGAAGGATTCCAATGGTAATGTGGAGAGATATAAGGCACGTCTTGTAGCTAAGGGCTATACTCAAAAGAAAGGGATTGATTATAAAGAGACTTTCTCTCCGGTTTCATCGAAGGACTCTTTAAGAATAATCATGGCTCTTGTTGCTCACTTTGATTTGGAGCTTCATCAAATGGATGTAAAGACAACGTTTCTCAATGGCGACATTGATGAGACGATCTATATGGTGCAGCCATAAAACTTTGTGTTGGGAGACCCAAAGAATATGGTGTGCAAACTAAGAAAATCCATGTGTGGGCTAAAACAAGCTTCTCGTCAATGGTACCATAAATTTCATCAAGTAATTCTCTCATTCGGTTTTGAGATGAATACAGTTGATGATTGTGTGTATCTTAAGTTCAGTGGGAGCAGACATATTTTCCTGGTCTTGTATGTTGATGACATATTGCTTGCCAGTAACGATATAGGCATGTTGCACGAAACTAAGAAATTTCTATCAAAGCATTTTGAGATGAAAGATCTTGGTGACGCCTCTTTTGTATTAGGAATTCAGATACACCGAGACAGATCTTGAGGTATTCTTGGATTATCACAAAAGAGCTATATCAATAAGGTTCTCAAAAGATTTGGGTTATAGGATTGCAAACCAGGGGACACCCCAGTTGCTAAGAGAGACAAGTTTAGTCTCAAACAGTGCCCTAAGGGAAGTTTGGAAATTCAAGAAATGCAAAAGATCCCTTATGCTTCAGCTGTAGGGAGTCTTATGTATGCCCAAGTACGTACGCGTCCAGACATAGCGTTCATAGTAGGGATTTTAGGCAGATATTTAAGCAATCCAGGTCTTGACCATTGGAAAGCAGCCAAGAGGGTCATGAGATATTTGAAGAGAACAAGAAACTACATGCTCACATATAGGAGGTCAGACCAGTTAGAGATCACTGGGTATTCTGACTCGGATTTTGCGGGATGCCAAGACAGTTTAAGATCAACTTCGGGCTATGTCTTTCTGTTAGCTGGTGGAGCAGTTTCTTGGCGTAGTGCCAAGCAAGGTCTTACTGCTTCATCAACCATGGCAGCATAATTCGTAGCAATTCATGAGGCATCTGACCAGGGCATTTGGCTGAGAAATTTTGTCACGGGGCTGCAAATAGTTGAAGGGATTGAAAGACCACTCAAGTTGTATTGTGACAATAGATCAGCAGTCCTGTATTCTAACAATAATAGGAGCTCAACCAAGTCGAAGCACATTGACATTAAGTTCCTAGTTGTTAAAGAGAAGGTACAAAGTGGACAGATATCCATAGAACACTTAAGGACAAACTCCATGATTGTGGATCCATTCACTAAAGGTCTACCACCCAAGGTCTTTCATGAGCATACTGCTCACATGGGTGTGCTACAGTTTGAGGAATCTTGATTTTAGTGGGAGTTTCGTCCATTATGTAATTCATGTTCTATGTTTAATTGTAAAGTACAAATACATTGTATTTGGACTTTCTGATCAGAAATAAAGTTTAAAGTATTCAGTTTTGATTACTTTGTACATTTAAGTTATGGTATGATCTCATTCGGTAAAGTAGGACCAGTTGAAAATTGACATGCATTGGTCAACTTCATGTAATTTTCATGCTACACTTTTCATAATGGGTCTATGTCATTTAGTTGTGTCAGTACGGGTGATCATTGATGGGTTTAGTTATGCTTATTATGACGAAAGCCTTTTTGGTTCCATGTGCTGATATGATTAATGGACGGGACAATTTGGATTATACTCAAGGTAATTATAATGGCATTTTTTGACGTCATAAAGTCTAACACACTCCTAAGGATACATGTGTGACCAGTGGGAGATTGTAAGATTTATGGGTCACATGTGTAATTAATTAATAAAGTGTGTTAGGGTCATTATATAATTAGCCAATAAACTAGGGGTCAAATAATATATAATAGTTTATGGATAAAGAGCATAATAGTTATGAAAATTAATAGTGTAGATACCAGACAGTTTCTAATTTAATGAGGGGCTGAATTGGAAATACTGCAACTTGGGATATAACTAATAATATTTATATATAGGGGTAGTGGTCCCCAAGGCAAATACAATAAGACTATTCAGTTTCACAAACCAAAAGGAGAAAACTCTCTGGTTCTCTCTATCCCCATCAAGAGAGCAAGGTCCTAAGGGTGTTTTGCTGAGGAAGATCACCCAACCCATTGGTTCTATCATCATCATCCCAGGATTTCATCAATGGCAATTCCCACATGTACGCTTCCGCCGTTGGTTATTCATCATGTAATTGGCATGGATTGTTGAGCATAACGTCAAAAGGTTTTTTCCAACAATTTGTGCATATTTTAAAAATAAATAATTGATTTAGAAAAAAATATATATAAAGAACCAAAATGTTATTAACTAAATAAGATAAAATACCATAAATTTAATTTTGTCAATTTATTTTTTCTTACTAAAAATAGTAAAAATCCACCTTTTGACCATTGAGAGGTACATGTTAACAACAGCTAAGCATTTTTTTTTTTACTTTAAAAGTTGCTAAGTGTTAACAAAATAAATATACATAGCTAACCATTTTGCTTAACTTTTAAAAACACCATTGTTTTGACAGTGTTGTTAATTGTTATATATATTCTAATGTTGAAAATATTCAATATAAAATTGTAAATTATAATATTAAAGTAAATAGGAGGAAAAAAACCAAGTGATAAGATAAAATTATTAACTATGAATTAAGAGAGTCAAGTATTGTTGTCAAACCCACTCCATATATTATTGGTTTTCTTTATTTTTGATCCAGAATAGATTTGGACTTTTGGTCGAAGTGTAAACATTGGCTCTTCAATGGTGAAAGTGGTTGAAGTTCTTTGGAGGGTGTATCTATACACACTATGACAGTTAAAGTAATTAAGTCTTAGAGTGAGAGATAATTAAGTTAAAATAATCTATATTAAATTAAAAATTAAAAATATTAAATTTAATGTGGTTGACTAGATTTGTCAAAACAAATAACATCTTTCTAATATTTGGTAGATATAATAATAATAATAATAATACAATTTTATTTTGTTAACAACTCTCATCATTTTAGTATTCTCATATACTAAATAAAAAAATAATGCAAATAATAATGAATAATAATAAAAATTAAATATTGTTAATTTAATAAAAAAATAATAAAATATTTTAAAAAATAAAAATACATTTAATAGAAAAAAAAATAAAAATTAACGTAGTTGAGTAAATCTGACAAAAAGAAGTAACGTGTCACTCACATCGTGCATACGCTAGCAACTTAATTTTACTTAGTTAATGAATTTCTTCTATTTTTTCTTTAAATCAAATAAATAAAAGATAATAATAATAATAATAAAGTAAAAATTAATCATATTTTCTCGTATTAACTTAATTCTATTTTTATTATTATTATTTTTTATTTATTAGAACATAGTCAAAATAAAATAGAATTGTCAATAAAATAAAATTATTTAATTTTTTATTTATTTGATTTTATTAATAAAATAAAATTAGTAAAGAAAGAAAATTCCTATTTTCTATCATATTTTCCATTTCATAAAGAAAGAAAAAACTCAATTTAAAGTTATAGACTAGTAAACACTACTAAATGATATATGAAAAGTTGATATATCTAATTAAAAATTAAAATAAAATATATTAATTTTTTTAAATACTTCTTTTATTTATATTTGATTTTAAAGTAGTATATTTTATTAAAATCATGTTTGAGAGAGATATTAACCATTCTAATAATTACTTTCAAACACACACAAAGAGACATCTTCAAGCGCATAAGCCTTCTTCTTTGCTTAAAAAAAAGTGCAATATTGCGTGGAAGATGAATTTTAGCGATACATTTTTTTAACACACATTTATTAATGGATGAAAAATATCAAATTTTAAAATTTCAAAAATTGAATATATAATTATTTCAAATATTATATTTCTATTTTTAGGTTTTTAATAAGTCATCGAATTACTTTATAGCATTTTCCAATATACTCTCTTCATAACAAAATATAAGTAATTTAGAGTCAACAAAAATTAATATATTTAATTAAAATTTAAATTCATCAACTTTTTGTTGATGTTATTTTACTTATATATTGTTACGAAGTAATGAAATATATGTGACAGAAAGAAATATTTTTATATTATGAAAAAGGAAAATTTTTGTAATATTATTTTAATTTTATCTTATTAAAATTTAAAGGTTAATACAGTGTAATAAATGTATTTCAAAACCAATTTGTTTCATAATAAAAATCACTTGTTTTTTATTTGTACGAGAATAATTTCTTAAGCCAGACATGTATGGTTACAAACAAAAATAATTTGTGTTTAAGCCAGCACAAAATAAAAAATTATTATATCAATAATAATAATATTAATTTAATAATTTCTTTTATCATTTGTACGTTTTCCTAAACACAAATAATTTATGCTTGTGACCAATAGACCATGCAAGTCTTGCTTGTCTTTCTCCACCCTAAATGAATAATTTGTATAAAGATTTGCCTCAAAGTGTCCTTCAAAGATTAAAATCATTTTGATCAGAAGGCAAACTTTAGGCAAGCAAATAGACTGCAAAATTTTAATCTAAAAGGGGGCAAGACAAATTATGATCGATGATTATGCTGTTGTTGTGGACAAAGATTGTGAAAATGTCACTCATATATATTATTATAATTTATATAATAATAAAATAGAAAAAGCTATGTAAAAGTTTGACACCGAACGGCTGAAAACTTAAAAGCCAAATAATGCTTTCAAGGTAAAATATTGAGTGGCGTCTGCCGAGCACACAAACAAACTAAGCATTTACATTAAACTCTATTCTTTTTTGTTTTTTACATAAAAACAAACTCTATTCATATTAATATAAAAATAATATAATTAAACTTTATAATTAAAAAATTAAAAAACACGTTAAAAATACATATAAAAATTACAGAAATTAATAAAAAAATAAACAAATAAAAAATTTAATACTAACAATCAAATTAAGGTATTTTAATGGTCAATAATAATGTAAAATTTGTAGTCTTTAATGACATTCATCTTTAGAATTTTTTTTTGTGTGTTCGTTTATATCGATTATAAGTGATTTTTGACATAATTAATCTAAACATGTATTGACAAGTCATTTGGGTGTTAGATTTAGTGATAACCTCAATAAACCCTTTATTCAAAATCTATTATTCACAAAATGAGTCATTTGTCTCTATGAACACTGTCACAAGATCGGAAAGCAAAAAATGTCACACAATGATGATGAATAAATCAACGGTGCACTCAAACAACGAAATCATAAATAGATAAAACACAGAAAAAAAATAAAATGTGAAAAATCACTTATTTAAAAAAATGAGATAATAAAATAACTTGGATGAGGTAATTTCAGACAAAAAAATGATCTTAAATCACCCCTCTAACAGGTAAAAGGGAAAGAAAACTAAGATTGTTTTTGAGTAGGGAGGCAACCTTGGGCCAATAGACTTAGAGAAAGATAAACATAAATTTCTTTGGACAATAAATTTTAATGAGATAATGCAATTTTTCAGGATAATTCGAATTATTCAATATATATTACTTTGAAATATATGAACAAAGAATTTGAAATATCTTCTTTATCTTATAAAATATGAATCACAAAATAGTTCATATTATGTTTTTACATTTACAATTTTGTCTTTATATATTTCAAAATTTACACACTAATTCATGTATTTTTCAAGTTTTAAAAAGTTAGTACTTGAAAATTTGTAAAATAGTCTTTCAATGTATCTAAAATTTCAGGTTTTGTCCAAATTTTTATTTTTATTTTTTATTTTTTATTTTTTTCTTCGAAACTTTTGAATTTTTTTAAAAATAGCTTGACTTTAAATAAATGATTGTTCTTCAATCAGTAAAGGAATCTTCTTTTGTTCAGCAACATTGGAACTCTGAATTCGGACATCTCTGTGCACAATATCAATTGTGTATTCGGAAATGGCCAAAGTGTTATGTTTTGGAAAGAAAAATGATTAGCTCAATCATTTTCACTAGAAGTCTTGCCACAAGTTTTAAGATAAGTGTATTCGGTTGGAGACTTATGCATAAAAGAGGTATAATCACATATCTTTATGCTTTATCTTGTGTTTTATGTTTTTGCAATGTGGAAACTTTGGATGATTGTATGTTTAGTTGTCCAAAATCGACTATTATTTGGAAAGTGGTATGCACTTGGTTAGGTATTGAATTAAGTGAAAATTTAGCAGGGGTTATGCACTTGAATTATTTGTACGCTACTTGTAAAAAACAGTTTAATTAAGAGCATGTTTTGATTTTGAGTTGGGCAATATTATAGAAGCTAGGATTTCTAGATTCAAGTGAATATTATACACCTTTATTTTCCAAATTTCCAAACAATATTAAAAGTTTATTAAATAAACGCTTATGTATAAATTGTTTTATAATCTAAAATAAAATAATGTTAAATTATCTTATATATAAAGTGTAAATCTGTTTTTATTTTTATTTTTTACGTGGGTAAATTGTTTTATTAAATTGTTAATAAATTATAGTAAAAGTTTATAAGCATGAGTTATTATATCCTCTCTCAAACACGAGAACATACATCAATAGATAGGTCCAAATAAATTATGATATCAAAACTACATTAAGGATACCTTAATTTACGTAAAAATCTTACTAAAAAAATACCGATAGAGAAAATTTAGTGAAAAATAAATTACAATATCATTTATTTAAAAAAACTCTCTTATTAAAAAAGCTTATAAAATAATCTAGTGGAGTAAAACTACATTGAAGAAAAAACAATGCATAATATATTTATTTATTTTTTTATATAGACAATCATTTTTGAAACAACATATTTCAACCTCTAACAGCTACGTGAGAGAAATTTAAAAAATCTGTAATGTCGGACTAAAACTGACAAATTTCAATATTATTAAATTAAATATTAATTATATTTTTAATTTGAGTTCTTTTAAGTGTATGAATTTTTTTTTATCATTTCATCTTAAAAAAATCATTACACACATGTTTTTATATGTAATATACCCATTTCAGAAAGAAAAAATAATAATTTAAAAACCTTAAAATACCGCGGATAAATTTGTCTATAATATTTGTTACCCCTTCTGAAATTGAGGGAGCATTGAGCAGTGACCGTTGGATGACAAGTATGATGACAATTATAAATAAAAACAACAAGTGTAAGCAAAAAAGTAGTAGACACGTGATGGGGGAAATTCACAAAGGTATTTGTCATTTGTTGAACAAAATAGGTAGCAAGAGTATATCCTTTGGAAGATGCTAATTTAGGAACCTCTATTTCACTCTTTATCACTTTAACTTATGTACCCTTTAATCAAAAAGTCACTACTTAAGTCATCATTCCTTTCTATTGCTATTAAGACCAACAAAGCATATGCTATAACACCCAAACAAACCCACCATTTCAAACCCTCTTTCAATTGCATTCCATCACAAATATGTAACAAGTTTTTCTTTGCTACCCCTCTGCCCCATTTCTTCAAAATTTTGGCAGTTGGGTAGTGGAGAATTATGTGTATGGTTTGTAATGGTTAATTTCTATGCTCCTTTTCTTTCAAGCTTAAACAATATGTTATAAGATTGCTGGGAAATTAACTTTCTTTTGTAGATGGGAATTTCTCTTGGAAAGGGCAACTTCAATCCTTTGGCATTTTTCAATTCCTTCAAATTTGTGTTTGGATCCTCTACAACTGTTGTATGGTATATATACTAACGATAGTTGATCTATGTCATTTGTCTCCATTCACTTTTGTGATTTGGGTTCTTTGATGAAGAGCTTTCATAATGGCAACACTACTATTATGTAATAATATGTATTGTACTCTCTTATTTTCTTATATTTTCCTTTTTCTTTTTTTGTGTGATGTTATTTACTTTTAAGGTGCATGCTATGTTTGTATGAAATGCCTACTAATACAATAGTAGGTATCAAATAAATGTATGTTTCTATATATGCTAGTGGCAAAAAAGTATTGTTATATCTAAGCCTCTTACTCTTAATTATATTATCATGTTATTTTGTTGGTGTTTATGCATCTTTCATAACTACTCACTCTATAGTATCAAAGAATTGGATTTTCAACGGCCACCGTGGAAGCATGGTAGGTAGACAGGGTGGCTAAGGCTATCCCAAAATTTCAAATATTTTTTAAAAAGATTATAAAATTATTAAAAATAAATACTAATTAAAAAATTATACTATTTCAATTATATATATATTATGAGTTTCACCTAAAGATATAAAAATCAAATTAATAATATGATAAATTCAACAACAATAAAATTCAAAATTAATTAAATTGATTTTTTGTGTTCGAGTTTAATCTAAATATTATCAAATAAATTTAATCTCTATTGATTTAAGTATGACTTTATTTAATTTAAGATCGACTATGATAGATGAATAAAATCATTAAACAATATTATCTTAAATATATAATTAATTTAAGAATTTTTTAATTATTTACATATTATTTTTCTCATGGTAATTTATATACTTGTGCCATTAAAAAAGGTTTATCTAAATGTTTTAACCAAATCACCTTGTTATTTAACAATTTCAGTTTAGTTTTGTGATAATAATTGTAAAAACTCAATAAAATTAACTTTTTTTTTTTTATTTAGATTTTTTTCTCTCAAAACACAAGAACCAAATCAACATGTTATGTCCATACTTAAACAACTTTGCAGTTCAATTCTTCTTTCTTTTGCAGTTGTGTTTATAAAAACAATTTGTATTTATATTACAAAATTATAACCTAAAATTGTAATATATAATTTATCAATTAAAATTTTAAAAAAATTCTAACATCCAAAATATTTATTCAAAATCCGCCAATGTGACCAGTGCATTGGCGTGCAAAACCATTAAATTGAAGAGGGAGAAATAATATGCAATATTCTGGAGTCTCACATTTAATGGCTCTTGAATGAGTGTAACCGCTAGCATCACATTCTATAAATTAAAGGTGTCCACTCCACTATCTATTGTAACCTCTTAGGAAACACTTAGGATCTTCCTTTCATCCTCACTCATCTTTCTAACTTTCTCCTCTTCATGTTTCTTTTTTATCTTTTATATATCTTCAAAAAATGTAACCATAAACTTAAATGATTAATGCATTTTGATGGAAGACGAATTAAATTGATAATCAATTCACATAAGTCAATTTTGTTACAATTGCAAATTTATGCAGTAGTTAATTATTGGCTCATACTAAACATAAAATTATATGTATTTCATTAATCATTTAGTTCATCATAAGGGAAAGTGGTCCCAAGTAGTTTCAGTGTCTTTTGCAGTTGCTTCCAAAATATGAATTAATTTCTAAACTAAAAACTCGAGATTAACGTGTGTTTGTGAAGCAATTTTAAATGTCTAAATACTTTGTGACTATGTTTTGAGATGCTTACATTTGAAAATAGTTTGAACATTGTTTCATTTATTTGTTTACTCTTGCATTTCAAATCAGTTATAATATTTAACCCTTTAAAACTATTTGTTAATTTTGTTGCCGAATCTTATGTGGTATACGTACGTTATTTTAGTGTCCAAAAAATAGATAGAAAATATTTTGCAAATTTTCAAATTTATACATTTCACTTTTTTCTTCGGCATTATGGTAGTGGTTGATGTTTTTGATTTAGTTTACCGGTTTTTGTTTATGATAAATTTTTTGTTTTTGTTTTTATTCAAATGAAATTATAGTTATAGTTCTAACTTTTAGTGTCGAGCATATATTATAATATTACCTTTACTTTTCAGTTTTTATTTTGATTTTTTATTTAAGTTTTGAATCATTATTAATGTTACATATGATTAATGTTAGGTTATGAAACTGAAGAACAAACAAGAAGGACGATTGCTTTTTTTAATCACCCATGTCTCCTTTATTTTATTTTAATTAGCTTAGTATCAAAAACCACTATGATTGATTTTGGAATTTTTTATTGAGTTTAAAGGTTATTTTATAAAAAAGGTAAATTATTGGGTATCTTTGAGTTTTGTTGTATATTGGAATAAAAAGACAAAATCAATTCAAAATTTGAATTTAATTTAAAATAATTAAATATTAAAAAATAATGTAATATTAAATTTTTTGTAAATAGTAAAATTATACTAAAAAGAGCATAAGAGATATTCAAATCTATTTCATAAAAAATCTAAATTGGATGGAACCGCATCCAAATGGTTTTGTTTGCGGATGTATCAACGGTAATTTTATTTTAGTTATCAGTAATTTGTAGCGGTTCCAACTATTTACGACGGTTGATTATAAAAAAAAAAAAACATGCTTTTTTTTATTTATTTATACAAAATCAATTTAGCGTGTTTTCATCATTTTCTCACAATTATTATTATTTATCGATAGAAACAAAAGAAATAAATAAATTTAAATGTAAAAAGATAAGACAAATTTAAGGTAACATCATTGCTGCATTTCTCAATCACGATGACGATAAAAAGAAAATAAAAAACATAAGGTAACATCGTCGTCACCGCATCCCTCTCGCTCTAAGGTAAAATCACCATCCTTCTTTTCTTTCTCTAATCGCTAATGATGCTTTTTTTTGCCTTTGTTGTCATGACTACCTTTGACTTTCCTAAAAAGCTCTTCATTGATTCGTGACTTGAAGCTAAAAAATGAAAGATCCCTTTTGCTTCTCCAATTTTTCTATTATATCACAGGCAAAGAGGTGAATAAGTCACAACATCATTTAGCCAATTATGAATGGCTTAGCAAGTCCTACATTTCTTCATCTTGAAGGAATTTGAGTTTCTTCGAATAGTCTAAAATGGCTATGCCAATTATACCTTGCTTAACCAATCTATTTTGCAAAATCCTTGTACTTTTGTCTTGAATTCGCTTAGCTATCTTATGTTGGCTATGTGAATTTTGTTCTTTTTTTCACTCCATTTTTTTCTACATGAACAAAATAAATTATTAGATGAACTTTTCAATACTTTCTCATGAAATAATTACAACTACACAACTATAATAAAAATTGTGGTTAAATCAACATATTCGTTACCAACTTAAGTCAATATGTGAATTAAATTTACATCATTTTTAAGTAAAATTGACGTTTAATACCTTATCTTTTATTTTTTTTTACTTTTCATTGTCCAATCTCTAACTGTGTTTGTTTTATACGATTTGTCATTCAATACATTAGAACACTACAAATGAGTTTATTATACATTATAATGGATATTGTCACAAATATTAAAATCATAATAAAAACTTTTAGCTTTTGCTTTGAGCCACCACTAAAAAACGATCTCAACACGATCTATTAATTCAATAGAAGCAACGTCGTTTTGTTTAAACACCACCTCATTATGAACCATCCATATGGTCTATACACACATCAACCAAATTATTTGATTTTTTTACCTATTTACTTATCACCAAAAAAATAAACATTCAAATTGTCTAACATGTAAAGATATTTCCTTCTCAAGAGCACTTTTAATTCATAGCCAATCCAAAACCTCTCCCAAAACCCGACCAAAAATAGGACATTCAAAGAATAAATGTTGAATTGATTTCGTCGAATAACATCCATCGACACACACAATTGAATGGTGCTTAAGCATTCAACGTGAAGCCAAATTATCTTCATTGTTATCCTACTATGCAATGCAAATAGTATCAAGGTAGCTTTTAGAGCTCTAACATTCGACTTTTTTTTTTCTAGACTTAATTGCAGTTTTGGTTTCCCTATTTTAGTTGAATTACGAAAATAGTCCTCCTATTTTATTTATCTTCAGTTTTAGTACCGCAAACAAAATTTTAGTCCAAAACTTGATGAAATGTCCTATTTTTGTGTTTATTTAAGCCAAATTATGACTCAATATCTCGTAGTGCAACAATTGTATCTGAGATCTATTATCTTAAATAGTATAGTGTAGTTGAAAAAAATGACACTTCATCAAATTTTTTATTAAAATTCTGTTTTAGAGACTAAAATCGAAGAAAAATAAAATAAGAAAACTATTTTTGTGATTCAACTAAAATATGAGGATCAAAAGTGTAATTAAATTTAGAAGAAAAAAATAGAGAAGAGGTGCTTGAGAGTAACATGATTCTCACCCAAAAACTAAAATCGATTGAATTCTTAGAATTGTCAATTTAAGAGACAATGCGACTTCGTGTGTAAAATACTCGATGTTCTGCTGCCTGACACATGAAAATAAATCCACTAGCATGATCGATAGACTTAAACTTGTGGGAGGATATTATGAGACGCATACAAAAAAATCTAAGACCTATATTGCAGTAGGCAGTTAAAAAAGGTTAGACTTATTAGAATTTTAGACTTATTAGAATTTTGATAGATCTCAAAAATAGATTTATATAATTATATATTGTGTACTTCTTTGTTGATTTTTATTTTAATAATTCACAAATGCATTTGAATTAGAAAAAAAAATGCATTTGAATTAGAAAAAGTAGTATGAATATAGTATTTTATTATGCATAATTTTAGTTACATAATACAAAAATGTTGACACACTTTGAAATGCATTAAAATTAATTTATAAATAATGTATAACTTGTTAAATCAATTTATAGAGGTGCTGAAGTCACTCTAGATTAAGCACTTTCTTTGATTCAAGTATTTTTTTATGAGTGAATCTTTGAGTGAGAAATATCAAAAGAGGAGATATCTCTTATGGTGATGATTATTCCAAATACGAGCAATTGATGGAATATCGAGTAGTGTTACATGGAAGGACTAAATAGAGATTTTTTTTAAGGGTCTATAATAAGATTTACTCTATGTGCTATCTTGTAATCATTGAAGGTAGACTTTTTTCTTGAAAATAAGTGTTGAGATTGTATCTTAGAGGGTGCTTCAAGAAATTTGTTTTGGAGCACTTAGAAAATAAGGTATTAGGGGTTAAAACCTTGTAACAGTTGCTCATGGATGATGTAAATATTTTAACTAATAATTACAAAGGAAGAAATACTCATTCTTTAAATATAGAGCGAATATACTTTACATGTGAGCGAGGATGAAATAAGTGAAACAATATAAATTTATGTGTATTTTTTTTCCGTTAACTCATTTAATTTTTTCATTTATGTTCATTAAATCTTAATAGTATCTTTTTTTCATATCAACTCTTAATAGAACCTGAACCTTCATCTGTATTTATTTTCTAAGAGAATTAAAATTATTATATATTAAAAGAATTTATATTTAATTTTTATGTATTGTGGATATAAATGTATTTATAGCACTACCAAATCACAATCAATCATATTTATAATTTCAAAAGAAATTTTGATAAACTTTAAATAATGCTTTGATAATTGTGATGGATTAACAATATTTTAAAAAAATAAAACAAATATATATATATATATAAATTAAATCATTTTTTATTACTTAAATGTATATAATATTCATTTTACATATTAGTTTGTTAATTTTTGTCATATAAAGTTGAAAACAGTTTTGAAAGTATGTGTATTAAATTTTTGTGCGTAACATATATGATATTAAACTATTTTTTACGTATTATTTTAAATTTATTTGTGACTCGAGCCATTGTCTAACACTAAAGGGCGAAACATTTTTGGTTGGAATTCAAAATTTAATTTGTCACATTGTAAGAGTGTGTCCCTTCAATTAGATTCAATTTAGTTTAGTACATGTTAATGCTTGAAATAATAACAACCTCAATTATTTAATCCAAACATAATAACAATTCATAGTTACAGGTCTACGATAGAGCCTTATTTTCTCAAATAAACTTTAATTATATTTTAATTATATGTCTAAGAATATCTTAATTATATACCCAAAAAAAATATTAATTTGAATAATGCTAACAATACACTTTTTAACACATTTTATTTGATTGGTTAAAATCTACATGAATCTACTAAATTTATATTGAACTCATGATTTAGTGGTGAAATTTATATGAATTCTAACAAATCAAAGAGTGTATGTGTGTTAGATAATGTGTTGTTAGCACTCGTCAACAAACTTTAAACAAAATTACATTAGTATACCACTGCGTCAATAAAAAAGTGCTTAGACAACAACTTTTTATGTTTCTACTAATAATAGCATTTTTAAGTGTTTTCTTTAAACATTCTTATAGGTTTAGACAACATTTTTTTATCACTAAAAAGTGTTGGTATAGACCTATCTAAGGGAGAAATTTACATTATTGAAGTTTGAGGTATAAGGGAGAATAGCCAGTCCAAGTGGCAACAAAGGAAGGATACCTCAAAGAATACTCAACCTTGAAGGTTAAGATGTCTCCCAAGAAAGGAAAGCAATCCAATAGCTCGTATGCACTTCGACCAATAGATGCAAGGTATTGTCTTAGGTATGAAAGGACCCATCAAGGAGAATACATGTATGGGATGAATACATATTATTGGCACAAGCATATAGGGCATTTTACTCATGATTGTCCACCCAGGTAGTTAAAAGCGCTATCCAACTCAAATACTCTCCTATTGGAAAAGTCTACACTTTTGATGCTAAGAAGGTTAAGGAAAATCATGATTTTATTACATATAAGTGTTTTCAAAACAATGAACCATTTCTCATTTTATTCTATTGGAGTGTTTCTCACTCTTTTGTTTCTATTAAATGTGTCTTAAATTAACCGAACTAATTCCTCATATGGTCGTTTCCACAGTAGCTAAAAGTCGTGTATAATCCTTTTTTGAATGTGATGGTTGTTGTATTTATGTATCTAATACAGTCTATCCAATTGATATGTATTATCTTCCTTTGAAAGAAATGGATGTCATCCTAGAGATGAATTGACTATCAATCAATCACGTATTTCTAGATTGTGAAGAAAATATTTTATATTTTTGTCATATCCAATTGATATGTTTTATTTTCCTTTGAAAGGAATGAATGTCATCCTATGGAAGAATTGGCTTTCAACCAATCATATACTTCTTCTATATTGTGAAGGAAAGATTTGTATTTTCGTCATGCAATTCCAAGCAGCAATGAGACCAATTTAACTCTTTTTCCTAGTGTTTCTCACCTTTTACAATGCCTTAGTAGTGGCGTGTCAATGTTTCCTATTAGTGTTGTCGCGGCCTAAAATTTCGAGTATTTCTCGAATTCAATGGAGTCGCCACCAAAATTTATTTTAAAATAGAGAAAATATTGGGAAACCCTTTAAAAATAGAAAAAATGGTCTTTGAAACCAAATCGGAGTTCGGGAGTCGATTATGCATAGGGAAGGTATTAGCACCCTACGACATCCGTTAAAAACGGTTACCTATAATTAATTGTGTAAGATTAATTTTAACTTCAGTATATTTATTCTTCTTTTTTATTAAATATAAATAATAATTATTACTATTTTAAAAAATGATTTTGAAACAAATAGGTACTTAACAAATAAGGGACAAAAAAAGAAATTTTTATTTATGTGCTTGACAAGAATACGATCTTGCTCCTACGTATCTCCCAGTGCGATGGAGAAATCAAAGCTACGTAGTTCTTGGTAAAAAAATACGAATGTGTTGAGTGTGTTTTAAAGAAAATTTATCTTGTGATAAAAAAATATTTTGACAAGAATAGAAAAAATAAAAGAGTTTGATTTGAGTAAATATTTTATAATATGAGTTTTAAGACGATCAAGTTGTACAATTTGTGTCACAAAACTCAAGGAATAAAGAAGATGTCACATCTAATTTAATCCTCTAAAAATATATTTTATTACTCTTGATTTTTAAATTGAGTTTCAAAACTACCAAGTAGTACAACTTGTGTTTTAACAACTCAAAGATAAAAAAGAGTTACATCTAATAAATAAATTGCTTTTAGATTAGTTCATTAAAATAAATGAATGAATGACTAAATAAATAAATTAAAATAAAATAATATAAAATAAATAAATAAATAGAGTTTTAGAACTATCAAGTTGTACTACTTATGTTCTAACAAACTCAAAGATAAAAAAGAGTTACATCTAATAAATAAATTGTTTTTAGATTAGTTCAATAAAATAAATGAATGACTAAATAAATAGATTAAAATAAAATAATATAAAATAAATAAATAAAGAGAGTTTTAGAACTATCAAGTTGTAGTACTTGTGCTTTAACAAACTCAAAAATTAAAAGGAGTTACATCTAATAAATAAGTTGATTTTAGATTAGTTCATTAAAATAAATAAATAAATGAATAAGATAAATAAATAAAACAAAGAGAGTTCTATAACTATCAAAAGTTGTACCACTTTGTGTTCTACAACTCAAAGATTAAAAAAAGTTAAGATCTAATTAATTTTTAATATAATGTTTATTTGTATTTTTTAATGATGAAATTGATATTTATTATGAAGAAAATTAAACATTTTTTAAAAGAATAAATAAAAAATAAAAATAAAATAAAATAAAACAAAATGACTAGATTTAAATTGGCTTAGATTAGTAATAATTAAGTGGGCTGAGATTAGAAAGATAAAATGGGCCGCAACAGTAGAAGAAGGCTGGGAAAAGAAAGAAAGGAGAAACAATGGAGTCTTGCAAGAGGCAAATCCATGAACAAATCCATGAACCACGAATAAAAGTGCTTTGGCGATGCTCTGTCTGATGGCATGGATCTAAGAAGTGTGTCCTCCTCCCTTCACTCCGATTTGCATATCGACGTCGGTAAAATGGTGTTTTCCGAGAAGGATGATCGGCTCGTGTGCTTTGAAACGAAAGATCTCAGGCTCAATGAGAAAGAGGACGCGACGGCGCTAACAAAAAAGGGTGATCGTTCGGTGCAACGCGGCCATGATAGGTTTGTGATTTCTAATCTTACTTTTATATTTCATTCATAATGTTATCTTAAAAATAAAAACTATATTTTTAATAACAAAATAGAGATCATACAGTGAAGACAACAATTAAACAAAATTATTATACAAGAGAAAAGAATATCTTTGCTTCTCTGTTTGTTGACACTCTCTCTGGTTTTCTCCTTATATCTTTCTTTGTGCGTTTTTTAGTGATGTTAATCTCAGATCCTCCTTTTTTAAAACAAAATGGGGATGTATTTATAGAGTTTTTTATTTGTGTAGTTGCTTTCTTTGTCTGCCTTGGTCCTTCTCTATCAATTGCTTGTTTGATGTTTTGATTTATTTGCTCATCATTTGTGTTTTTCTGCATCTTTGATGCCTTCATTATTTGTTCTGATCTGAGCTTTGCTGAACTTTTATTTGTCATTTAGTTTCTTTTTTTAAACTCAAAGATTTGTCTCTTTGTTAAATATAATGTGTACAATGGCTGATTTATGAAAGTTATATTTTTATGTTTCTGCAATTAGTTACTAAGCAAAGGTCAATGACACTGCATCTGAAACAGAAAGGCAACAACAAAACAGAGCTAAACACTGCATCAGAAATAGAGATGTATCAACAAGCAACAAAATAGCCAAAGGCTTAAATTAGTTTGATTTAAATCTTATTGTAATTTAATTTGATTTAATACTTAGGATTGCAATTTGATTGTAATTGTAATTTAAAAATTATTGCTTGATTTGGTATTGTAAATTGATGATATTACCTATTGTAAATATATTTACTTTCTTTTTTAATATATACTTTCCTTTTTGATTTATTATTGATAAATTGGACAAAATTAGGGTACTACAAGTGTCATCTTAAAATTTTGGACCCAAGACTAATGTCACCATAATTCCAATTGTGAATGAGTTAGTGGATATTTTTTGTTAAGAACATAATATCCTTACATTTAGAGAAAGATAAATTTTTCCATAGACTTAATTTTCAACGCTAAACCAATATCTATTACTCCTTATAAGGTGTCACCACTAGAGTTAAAGGAACTTAAGGCCCGATAAGAGGACCTCATAACATAGGAATTAGTTAAACCAAGCAGCTCTCCATAGGGTGATCCAATTTTGTTAGTCAAGAAGAAAGATAGGGGAGTGAGACTTTGCATAAATTATAGGAAACTCAACAAGGTAACCATTAAGAGCAAATACTTTTTTCCTATGATAGATGACTTGTTATATCAACTTGGATGAGCCACAAACTTTCTAAAGATTGATTTTGGATCCAAATATCATAAAATCCGAATAAAGTCTAAAGATTTATATATATATATATATATATATATATATATATATATATATATATATATATATATATATATATATACATACACACACACACACACAAACAACTTTTAGAACACAATATGAACACTATAAGTTTTTAGTAATGCCTTTTGGCACAACAAAGCACTATCTATGTTTTTGAATTGTATGAATTGTATCTTCATAATTTAGTTGAATAAATTTGAAGTGATATTTATTGATGGTATTCTCATCTATTATTTAAACCCTGAAAAACAAGTGGTACCCTTATAAAGTGGAATGCATAGGCACAAGAAATGGAGGTTTAATTGTGATCCTTTTAAAATTTAGTTCCTACACTTTAATTGATACTTTATTCAAGATTAAACCTGATAATCAAAAGTTGATTAGTAATCTCTTAACTGAGTATAACGTTCTCAATAGTTTATATGAAGTTAAGAAGTCGTAAATAAAAATAATAGTAGTGAAGTGTGATTTGTGCGTGCAAATAATTAAAGATAAAAGATAGAAAGATCACACTCAAAAAGTATATTGGGTCACCCAACTTGAGCTAGTCCAATCCTTATGTACTTCAGAACCAGAACATTCTCCTCGTACCTTTTTTTCTTGATTACACCTTGATCAATTACACTCTTCACATGTTAACCTCAAAAATATTTTTACAGTAACCTTTCAATCTAAAAAGGATTTTTACAAAACACAATCAATCTAACATAAAAGATATACTTGAGTTAATTTCAATGTGTAGGATAAAAAATGTTCGGGAACTAATGATTCTAAACTCTTTATTTGAGATAAATAAAGACAAACTCAATAAATGATGATCCACATATATAGTGAAAATAACTGGAGTTTGCTTAAAGAGTTTTTTGACTTGTGATTACTTGAGCAAGTGTTGGTAGATTGTCATATTCATCCTCAGGTGCAAAAGCTCCTATGAATCAATCTCTTTAAGTGTAGTGTAATTATGTCTAGAACATTCTTGATCTTGCCTTGCTAGAGAATGGAGAAATACCAAAATGTTGGGTGGTTTTCTATATGACCATTGGAATAGTTCCTTGAACTGAGATATGTGTAGTGAGTCATGTGAAACAATATGTTGTAGTGTACTTTTGTGCTTTGTACTTGCTTCAAACTAATCAATTTGGAGATCAAACTCTAGATCAATATGCATGTGTTTTTTTGCAAGTAGACATTTACTATTTATCTTTTTGAGTCTTGATTACTTTTTGGTGGCCTATGTAAGAAATACATCAATCTAGAACATGGTTTTAATAATCCTAAAATTCAATTATTTGTCTCTTGTCTTTTATTTAAGACAACTAGAATGAACCAAAATGTTCTGCATGTTTGTTTTTGCATGTAGACCTTTAAATATTGACTTTTAATTTCTCATTAAATGTTGAAAAACTCATGTACGAAATACCAACTGATTTACAATATGTTGCTCTTCCAAAAGGATTCTTATTGCCAATTATTCTATAATAGAACAACCAAGACATTTTGATGAATGTTCTTCCATCATTCTTTAAACAAACGAATTAATAAATGACTCAATATTGAAATGATTTATTCTTCAAAGTTGATTTTTTTTCATTTTGCTAAACTTATACAAATATTTATTATGAGTGCAATGAACTTGTTTATCATGAGAACATTATTTCATAATAATTGAGAATGTTGTCTTTTATATGAGAGGATAAATCTTTTGTTGAAGTAATACTTCCTACAATTTCTCTTGGTATTACACATTTTGTGCCATTACCATTACGTATCTTTGAGATACTTTTGTATAAGTATGAATGTATTATACACTTTCTTCATGGAGATGCTATCTTGAAGATGTAATAATCAATCTCTTGAATGATTAATATAATATATGATATATTCCTAATAAGATTATTTTATAACGATGTTCTTTGACTTCTTTATTTATTTTCATATATGTTTGAAACTATAATATATCATTGAAAATATTTCCCAAGTTATCAAATGATCATTTTGATCATTCTTGTTATTCTTTGGTTCAGAATGTTGTAAACGCTTATTGCATTTGATTCTTGAGACAACTTTTGACTTGTTTGATTCTCATGGGTTCATAAACTTGTTTGAAATATTGTTTTCTACTATCACCATGAACTAATTTTTTAACACTACTTTGATTCTTTCATGATAAAGTAGATACTTATGCACTTGTTGACGTGAACGGTTTCTTGTTTGTCCACTTATGTGATTCATATTCTTTAAATGAAACTTAAATCCAATCATCAATGGATTACTATTCATAAAACTTAAGCATTTATTTCATAAGTTTTTTTGTAATTAAAACATATATCGAAAAGGTTTTTACCTCAACCCCCTCAAGATTCTGTTGCAAATTCTTAGAGAAAAGAAGTTGTTTGTCAAGCTAAGCAAGTGTGAATTTTGGTTAAGGAGTATGATGTTCTTAATTCATGTGATTTCTCAAGGGGAAGTAATCGCTGACCCTTCAAAGGTAGAAGTTGTTCTAAATTGGGAAAACCTAAGAAGATTATTGAGGTTAAGAGTTTCTAAGGTTTGGCTAGTAACTACCAAAGGTTCATCAAGATATTTTCTCAGATAACATTACCTTTAACCCACCTGACTTGGAAAGATCATCATTTTGTATGAAGTGAAGATTGTGTGAAGAGTTTCTAAGAGTTGAAAACTTGTTTGACCAAGACACCTATTCTAGTGACCCCTAACTAATCCTTAGGTTTGAAAGTTTATTATGATGCATCCTTGAAGGGTTTAGGATTTGTATTGATGCAAAACCACAAACTTGTATCCTATGCCTTTAGACAATAAATATCACATGAGGAAAACTATCCTACTCATTAACTTGAGTTAACAACCATAATGTTTACCTTTTTTAACCAAAGATAATTGAACATGAGATAGAGATTGTAGGATGGAATTTTTTTTAAAGATTACGATTTTGAATTGAAATACCAACTAGGCAAAGCGAATGTAGTCTCTAATGTCGCGAGTTAGAAATCCCTCCACATAACCCACATGATGGTTTATGTGATGAGCTTATTAGAGGAATTTAAGAGTCTTAACATGAGCATGATTCCACTAGATGCTAAAGTGCTTCTTTTTCCTTTTAGAGATTACATATGACCTTTGTGATAGAATTAGGAAAGCACATGAGTATGATGGAGAACTACAACCTAAAAAAACCAACCTAATTTCTTAATTGCTTCAGAATGACTCATTTGTTATTAAGGAATAATTTATGTACTTAGTAATGAGAATTTAAGGAGAGTAATTTTAGATGAATCTTTTAAGAGAGAATTTTTAATACACTATGACGCCAAATAATGTATGAAGATCTTTAGAAGAATTATTGGTGGCTTGAAATGGAAAATGATACAACAACTTATTGTCGAATGCTTAGTATGCCAAAAAGTGAAGATTGAATGCCAAAAACCCGCAAGTATGCTACAACCCTTAGAAATTATGGAGTGGAAATGAGCTAAAATACCTATAGACTTTGTAGTGGATTTTTCTCGTACCCAATCAAGGCATGCTTTTATATGGTAATAGTAGATATGTAAGCCAAGTCAGTCCACTTTCTCCAAGTGAAAACTATCTTCAACACACTCATGTTGGTTAGGATTTTCATGTCAACTAGCATTGTGTCAGATAGAGATCCCAAATTTACATCCCAATTTTGGAAAACATTCCATAAGGAATTTGGAACCTAATTGAGTCTTAGTAAAGCTTACCACTCTCAAATAGATGGTCAAACTAAGAGAATTATTCAAACTTTAGAAGACATGCTTATAACTTGTTGGGATGCATATTTTTGATTAATGGGATTTGCATACAATAATAGTTACCATTATGTTATAAAGATTATGCCCTATGAAGTCTTGTATGGTCGTAAGTGTATGACACATTTGTGTTGATCATAGGTTGGAGATAATAATCTTATGACCGTATATTCTTAGAGAAACTACATCAAATATTAGGATGATAAACATAAACTATAAGATGTTAGTAGTCCAAAGTCGACAAAAGAGTTATGTTGATAATAGGAAGAGAAAAAACCTTCGAATTTGAAGAATGTGGTCATATTTTTCTTACAGTCACTATAGTATTGAAAAGACTATAAAAGTAAAGAAGTTAAATCCCCGTTTAAAGTTTAGTTTTCAACAAACTCGACGAGTACGGCCAATGACCTATCAATTGGATTTATCATATTCATTGTTGTTTTATATGATGTTTTTCATATATCTTAACTCAAAATTACTGATGACAACAAAATCCGCACTCAAATCTGTCCCAACTTGGATGGAGAAAATTTGCTTTGGTTGGGTGCAAATTTTCTCTAAAACTAAAACTTATGGCAAAGACGAGTTTGAGGATGTTGATATTCACCGTATACCTACAATTGTCTCACTAGTAATATTATTGTTATTTTTAAATCTTATATACATTTACATATTTATTAATTTTTAAATATTCAAAATTTAATCTTCTCTCTATAGAAAATAAAATTTTAATACTTTTTAATTTTATGATTGTATAATAATAAATATGTTATTATATTAATTATAATTAATATCACTTTTTAAATTTATTATTTTATATATGAATAAGTGTAAGTGCAGTGAAACTCGAACCCTATTGCAGACAAAAAATAAAAACTTAAATTTCACACGCGATATAAAACAGAAATAAATGCAGGTTTTCTTCAACTAATCAGGTGCAAAGGTGGACGAAGCAAACTTCACTCCCACTACATTGTCAATTTATCATACATACTCAAATGTATATTTATGACTCTTCTCGATCTTTCAACCATGACTCAATTCAATTAAAACCAATCTTGACTTTTAAATTAGTATCAAGTGATATAGAACGAAACTTGAAAATATTAAGAAATAAAATTCATTTTTCCGTGAAGGTTATTTGAAAAGATAAGTTCTTCAAACATATCACTCAATTTGAGTACGAAGTTTTAGAAAATTAGTGATAAATGTCACAGAATTTGTATCACAACGCATCAAGAATCGTTTTAATTGACCATTTAATACCCTTTACCCGTATTTTGGGTTAAACAAGAAAATTAACCGATTTACCATCTCTTTTTAACCCACCATGACGTTCGTGATCTTGTACGAACATACAGTTCGCTACATATAAGATTACTGATTGGATAATTTTCCTCAATTCCACCAGGTAAGTTTCCGTCATTTTTTAGGATAAAATAATCTAAGGGAAGAATGTAACACCCTTTCTTTTTTCACTTACATAGTCTTCTCGACGTCATGACCACACCCAATCAATCGCGCCTCGTCACATTTTCTGAGCTAGTCAGTTACGAGTGACTCAGTGAGTCAAACTCGTGGACCCCTCGTCTTCCACCTCCTCCCCCAATCCCATCCCCAATCCAAATCTCTGAAACTCTCTCTCTCCTCCAAAACCCTACACTCTCTCCCCTCAACTCTCCATTTCCAATGTCCTCTTCCTCAATTCACCTCCCAATCACTCCCTCCGCGTAATTACTCACTCACTTTCACTCCACCGCCTTCAAATTCACCGTCCGATACGTGACACTTGTCCATCGATGACGCTACCAACCAAAAACTTGGAAACCGCGTTTCATAATTCCGAAAACGATAGTTGCAAGATGCAGCAGCAGCAGCAACGGCGAGGTGAGTTAGTAGTGAATGGTTACGTCGTTTACACACGACGAAAGAGGATCAATCATCATTCCGAGAACGAGGAATCCAATAGACTCAAAACCGAAGAAAATGTGCAAGTTAAAGTGGAAACTGTTTCTGCTGAGGCGGTGCGTAACGATGTCGTTTTGTGGACGTCTAAACGGCAACGGAAACCGTCGTATAAGATGAAAGTTGAATCAGAACAAGATGCTTCTGCTGTTAACGTCGCTGTTCGTGTTGCGAATGAGAATACCAATACAAATACGAATACGAAGAGCGTTGTGGTGAACAAGAAGCCTATGACTGTGAAGGAGCTATTCGATACTGGTTTGCTCGATGGTGTTCCAGTTGTTTACGTCGGTTGCAAGAAGCAGGTTATTTTCTTCTTCCTTCACTCCTTTCATTTACATTTTAGTTTCTTTCATTTTTGTCACGAATGAATCAATTGTGTTACTAAGCGTGCTTACATTGTTTCATTTTCATTTTCTCAAATTATTAACATCTCTATGAATTGGTGTCGGTGTCTATGCTTAATTAGATACAACCATATGTTAATTTTGATTTTTTTTATTTTTGACTGAAATGGTAATTTGTACTTATTATTGACTGAGAAATTGGGTTACTCATTTGGAATTTGGATACAATATGCTTTGATTAAAGTGAATATTGTAAATACAATTTAATTTATTTGATTTATACCCATTGCTAATAGTTGTTTATTTTATTATTATGCAATCTAATGACTTAATTGTAGTTTTGGTCCCTTTATTATTAACAATTCATGAAATTGGTTATTCTATTTTAAATGTCGACATTTTAGTCCCTCTATTTTTGGAATAAAAAATGACAATTTGACATATTTCTAATGACGAGACATACAATTCTATGATATAAAACTATCTAAATGTATTAATTATTCATATTTCATTTAAATTAAAAATATGATTTTTTTAAAGTTGAAATTTAAATTTTTACGGGCATTTCATTTTTATTTCATGAGAATTAATCATTATACATCATTGTATCATATGTCACGTTATGTAAAACATTTCATGCCATAATTTTTTAGTTAAAAAATTAGAGAGATAGACCAAAACTGTCGACTTGTTAAATAGGGGGTCCAATTTTGTGAATCTGGAAAAATAAGAGGTCTAAAACTGTAATTAAGCATAATCTAATTAGAATATTAATTTATAATACTCCTATAACATTATTATATTAGAATTAGATTAGATTACTAGGGAAGTTCTAGGGTGAGGTGTCCCGTAGTTGACCAATATGTAAAAGTTATCTAAACTCATACGGTTATTGACATAACTCTTTGGAAGTTTTCCTTTGTCTTTACGCTGAGATAGTGACTTGATTGAAACTGATTTGAGACGAATTGAGTTTCAAGGGACATATTTGTTTTTCCTTGTTTTATCAAACTGACATCAGGCTGGTCATTTTCTCATACATAAAAATTAAGAAACGATTAACTTATACTTCCGATGAGTGTAGTCGACCATCGTTAGTGTTTTGAGAAACTTTTAATCAATGGCCTACAATGAACCACAAATTTGGATCCTCTCTATTTCTCTTTAATTTACATTTTTTTTCAAATTTTTTTCATTGGATTGAAAAATTATATTTATATCATTTAGATCATGCATGTAAAGTTTACACAAATCTAAAATCATTTGATATGTTATTGAGATTTATGAAAATTAAGGTGTTCAATAAAAGTGCATAAGATGCTAATTTTAATCATTGACATAACTCTTTGGAAGTTTTCCTTTGTCTTTACGCTGAGATAGTGACTTGATTGAAACTGATTTGAGACGAATTGAGTTTCAAGGGACATATTTGTTTTTCCTTGTTTTATCAAACTGACATCAGGCTGGTCATTTTCTCATACATAAAAATTAAGAAACCATTAACTTATACTTCCGATGAGTGTAGTCGACCATCGTTAGTGTTTTGAGAAACTTTTAATCAATGGCCTACAATGAACCACAAATTTGGATCCTCTCTATTTCTCTTTAATTTACATTTTTTTTCAAATTTTTTTCATTGGATTGAAAAATTATATTTATATCATTTAGATCATGCATGTAAAGTTTACACAAATCTAAAATCATTTGATATGTTATTGAGATTTATGAAAATTAAGGTGTTCAATAAAAGTGCATAAGATGCTAATTTTAATGCATCACAATAATATATCAAATGATTTTAGAGAATTGAGAGAGATTGAGGGAGGTTTTGATTGAGAATTTTCAGATCTGTGAACCACCTATACCATAGAATGTGCCTAGATAATTTTACTCTGTCTACTGAGTTTAATATTGATGTGGTATGATTGTAGGCTTCAGATTCGGGATTGCAGGGTGTAATTGCAGGTGGAGGGATATTGTGCTCGTGCTGTCTGTGCAATGGACGCAGAGTGAGTTGTCATTGTCATTTTTCCTCTTTGGGTCACGGTTAGGTTACCCAGTAGTACGCGTTACCTAACCTAGTTGTTTCTTATTTTTATGTTTGAGAATGTTCTTTCATTTGTTCTTCCTTGTTCCTTCTGTTCATGTAGATTATTCCCCCCTCACAGTTTGAGATTCATGCCTGCAAAATATATAAGAGGGCAACCCAATATATCTGCTTTGAAAATGGGAAGAGTTTGCTTGAACTATTGGGAGTATGCAGGGCAGCTCCCTTACATACTTTAGAAGCTACCATTCAAAATTTTATTTGTTTGCCGCCTGAAGAAAAGTATTTTACTTGCAGGAGCTGCAGAGGTAAAGGCTTTGCTTTTGTTATTTGGAGTCATTGTGTTTTTTGCTGTCACAATGATCATTTTTTTTTTCTGTTGGGAAAACTAAGAATCAAATTAAAGATTTCATAATGTTCATTTTGTTTATTCTTTGTTGATTGCTATGGGCACTTATTACTATTGTTGTTTTTATCATTATTGTTCCAATAGGTTGTTTCCCTACTTCGACTGTGGAGAGAGTGGGACTTACGTGCCATTCTTGCATGGAAGCAAGGAAGTCTGAAGATAATTCTATTCGTGCAGTTGGCAAAAGAGTCAGGTATTTATTTATTCTGCCTTTGGGTTTAATAGCTAACTGTTGAGAATTCAAGTGAGTTTGGAGTCCTTAAGAAGAATGAGTGTACTAAAGATAGCAGTACAAAAGAACAAAGCTAGGTACTCAATGTTTTTAGCTTTTGGGTCATGGTGCGATGTGATGTTATATTCACTGTGGTCAGTTGTCTTGGTCCATAGTCCTGGATAGCCTAGTATTTAGCAAAGGGGGTTGGTATGGGTTGGCTCTTCATTGAGAACTCCTTTGACCTGATTGTTCGTAAAGAGACTTCCCCTGGGGGTTTACTAATGTGTTGAGATTTTGAAAAGCCATGCTTCATGATTATTGATTTACTTATGAAATAGAGTTTTGAGTTTTGGTAATAATCTCTGAATTGTTGTAACAAATGGCTTGTGAAGGATAGAAGCTAGTGATTTATTCAACTTAGTATTTGTACAGCTGTTTATCTTATATTTTCTTACAGATACTGCTCATATCTGACATAATCATTATAGGCATTATTATAAAAGAAAATGCACAAAGTAACTATTAGAGGGTGATAATGATAATAGATTAATATGATTTCCCATTCTAATTGTAATATAGAAGCTTTTAAATTTTTTTTCTTCTTGAATATATATGGGGGATGGCGTATCGGTCTATGACGGACACGAAAAAGAATATGGCGGATGACATAATCATTTATATATCAGCGGTGTTATATAGTACGAGAGACATTTTCAAGAAAAATTATAAAGGCTAAAATTTTAAGTTGGGAAAACTTAACATACACTAAGTTAGTGGGTTGAAATAGTTAAATCAATTAAAAGAAGACACATGCTTTCTTGCTTTCGTTGTTGCTTTTCATCGTAACATTAGCATTTTCCTTTATATATATATAATAGGAAAAAAAAAAAACTTACTGTAATAAACAAATGGAATTATAACAATTTAAATTTAAATAAAATGAAACAAATAAAGAAATATAAGAATTTTTTTAAACCAATAGATGAGAAAAGGAATACTTAGACTAGTAAGATAAGATGAATAGGCTCTTTGTATTTGAAACAAAGATGATATAGAAAACAGATAAAAAAAAAGTATTACAAATTTTTTAAAAGAACAGGAGAAAAAATGAGTGGTTTACAGGATGGTGTGGTTGCCGTGGGAGGTGGTTGCCGGAGCTGAAGTTCTTTAGAGGAAATGAAGATTACATAGATGAGAAGAGAATAAAGTTGTGAAACAAAAACAGTGGTAACTCAAGAGTCTAGTTTTCATTTTTAGGGTTTTTAACTCATTTGGGTGTGATTCAGGTCGGGTTGCACGACCCAACACATGTTTTCTTTATTTTTTAGGGTTTTTTCTTCGTTTTCCCCCATTGTCCCTCTGTGAAAACCGTCATGCAACCATCATTATATGGCATCCTGTTAAATTTCCACCAATGCCATGGCCGATTTTCGACATCGTATGGTGGTAAGAGTTTGACCTTGTAATCTTAAGGGGCAGTGTTCTAATTCCTCCGGTTGTAAAATGACCATTAGTGTCACTTTAATTAATTATAATTTCCCCCTTCTCAATATTTGGAAAATAAAGATATGGTTTACAAACTGCCGGCTTACTATTTTACCAGTTACTAATGTATTGAATTGCATTGTTTTACTATAAAGATTTTTGTAAAATAACTTTTTCCGTATCGTTGAAAAAATCATTCATTTTCTTCAAACCATGCCTAATTTTCATTGAAAAGTGTTTAAGCCCTTTTCCTCCTTCTGACTATCTTTCATGTCATCACTCTATTACAATATTTCAGGACTCCTCGACCATTACTGTTCTCTAGTCCATCTAGTACATCGAAAATGTGTATCTCCTCACAAACTAAGAGTAAGAGACAAAAGAAGAAGAGAACAAAGTGGGTATTAGTATTTTTTCTGCTTATCCTGTATATCATTTGAATTTGTTAAGTTTTTGCATACCAAATTTGCACAGACCAATAATCTGTAGTTACATGGTCTCAAACTTGATGCATTTTCTATATATATATATATATATGTGGAGTTAAAGAGTATTCACTTTTAATGCACAGACCAATAATCCAATGAGAATTCACTATTTTGCCACGCCACTCCACCTTTGTATGGTTATTTTGAAATTGTAGTGTGACATGGAAACATGGTGGTCTCTCATTGGGTGTCAGTGTAAAATTATTTTACACTGACAGTGTGGCCACTAAACTATATATATATATTTAGGGGTTTATCTAGTGAGAAATGGATGTTTTATGTGAGAGTGTAATGAGTCATTTACATCATTAGATCAAAACCAATTGTTGAGGCTAAAATTCTCTTTCTCACTAGATAATCCTCCGTGCCTCTATATATACACATTTTAACTTATATGTCCTTAACTATGTTATTAAAGTCATCAAAACGGGTTAGCATGTCAAAATCTTCCAAGAAGAGTGCTTCCTGCCTAATCTTATCCAGAAGAAAAATTTGTGCAGCATGGGAAAGAAGTTTGTGCCTTGCTTTATTTTTTAGCACCCCTTTTTAGTTAGGATAACGTACTTGTTAGTTAAATTGTATACAGCCATGTCTCTTTTCCCCTCTTTATTGTAATCAATTACTATCACTAGGTCATCAAAACTGTCAGTAAAACTGAAGACTGCTCCAATTACTTCAATTTCGACGTGCTCATCTCCACAAAATAAGTGTCACTGGAGGATCAATAACAAGTTAGTCCCCTTTCTGCCAATTCATTTGTGTGTATGCATATCTGTCTCCATTTCCTTTTTCACTTTTCTTTAGCGATACTAATTATTTATTCACCCAATATTTTCTTAAGGCATCAGCGATTGCACAAATTAATTTTTGAAGAAGATGGATTGCCTGATGGAGCTGAAGTAGCTTATTATGCACGTGGACAGGTTGTTTGTGTGTAGTTCATGTAAAAATTATTGTATGTGTATTACTCTGTTAACTGTTATGTTCTAATTGACAGAAATTGCTTGACGGTATTAAAAAGCGATCGGGAATTATTTGTCGATGCTGCAACACTGAGGTATTTATACTTATTTCTCTTGTATGTGTGTGGATACACTTCAGGAACTTTTAAGCAGTACAGATAATGCTTTAAACTTTTAAATTGTGCAGATCAGCCCCTTACAATTTGAGATTCATGCAGGGTGGGCTTCTCGCAGGAAGCCGTGAGTTTTCTACTTGTTCCCTATGCCTTGGGGTCTTGAGGGAAGGGGAGGGGGCATGGCTATGTGGGGAGGAATTGAGAAACTTTTTGATTGTTTATGGCTTGTATCTATGAATTTTCATGACATGAACTGATTTTGAGCAGTTATGCATACATCTACACGTCGAATGGGGTGTCTCTCCATGAGTTGGCATTATTCCTCTCAAAAGATTGCAAACGAACTGCAAAATATAATGATGATGCATGCATTGTTTGTTGGGATGGTGGAAATCTGTTGCTCTGTGATGGATGCCCAAGGGCATTTCATAAAGGTCAGGTTTAATTGATAAAGGATTTGGTGGTCATTGTTTTTATTGTGTGTAGAATTATCCTTTTACCTAATTATTTTATCCTCGGTAGTCGGAAAGAAGTTATGTCACCTTTATTGAAGTCAAAGATATATGTGATACAACCGTTTCTCATGACTGTATCTCCTGGGACGTTAATATAGGAAAAAGCACTTTTGTGATTGTACTTCAAATTATTGAAGCAGAAGAAGGACCGAGATAAATATGCCTGTTTATCTATTCCTTGCCTTCTTCAACATCTTTTTAGCTTCTTTGCTGATTTCCTTATTAATAGTTATGTGGTCTAGTAGGTTTGTTATCCAAATGTTTAAGTTGGCATAATCTCATTTGTCTAATATAATTGATGATTAATTGGATTATTTATCAAGTGGAATTTGTAATCTGGCCATGCTTTCTGGAAGTTTGAATATGAACTCCTATAATAGTGTTAGTAAACCTTTGCTGTCTAGTTATTAAGCTACAATTTCATATGGAAATAATAAAGTTTTTAAGTCTTCGATGCCTAAAATTTATTTCAAGATTTACTCAATTGGAAGCAGCAGTTAAGAATAATATTTGCTTTATATGACAAGTTACAACTTGTCATCTTCTAAGTGAAATTAAATGTCTTATGTTTGGAAATGTACAGAATGTGCATCTGTATCAAGTACTCCACTAGGTAGATGGTACTGTCCAATTTGTCAACACATGTTCCTTGGAGAAGGATCTGTGGCACTCAATCCTGATGCTGTGGCAGCTGGAAGGGTTGAAGGAGTTGATCCTATTGAACAGATTGCCAAGAGGTGCATACGCATTGTGAAAGACATTGAAGTTGAGATAGGTGGATGTGCTTTGTGCAGGTGATAATTACATTGTATAGATTAGAGCTTAGAAGCCAATGCATAGACTTGGCTTTCCCCTAACACGTGTTTCTTGAAATTAGAAAATGTTACCACACTCTTACTTCAGTATTCATGATTTTTCATCTTTGTATAATATAAGCAGAAAATTTTGTTCATGTAGGGGTTCTGACTTCAGCAGATCAGGATTTGGTCCACGCACAATAATAATATGTGATCAGGTAATCATTCTGGTCCAGGTATTATTTCGACAATGCATAGAAGGCCCCAATATCATTTAGAATTTAGATTCCTTATTTGAAGAACGGTATGATTAGATTGACAATTATTTATGCTTTCCTTTATTCATGCAAGTAATTTTCTCTAGGGATTGACTCAGTTTTGCTGAATAAGCTTCACACTGTTTCCTTAACCCTCTTTCCCTCCTTATATCTTGCAGTGTGAAAAGGAATATCACGTGGGCTGTTTGAGGGATCATAAAATGGCATATTTGAAGGTATCACTGTGTTTCTGTCTTCATATGTTGATGCATAAGTTTGGCTACTGACCTTGCATTTGTCCGTTGGACATAATTATATAACAGGAGTTGCCCGAAGGGGACTGGCTTTGTTGCAATGATTGCACAAGAATACATTCTATTTTGGAGAACCTCCTAGTTAGGGTGGCAGAGAGACTCCCTGAATCTCTTTTGGATGTTATAAAGAAAAAGCAAGAGGAAAGATGTTTGGAACCCCTTAATGAGATTGATATAAGATGGAGACTTGTTAATGGCAAAATTGCTTCTCCTGAAACCAGGCCATTGCTTTTGGAGGCCGTGACAATATTTAATGTAGGTTCTGCCTGTCCTTATATTGCTTCACCATTTTCATGATCATAACTTCTTTCTGTGGGGTGGTTGAAAGTGATAATTCTTGTTTGTCTGCTGACAAATCGTAGAGATGCTTTGTATTTTTGTTACTAATGGTAATCTTTTTCTGAGTTGATTCTTATTCATCGTATGCCTTTGTATGATTGTATCTTTTGATTTAATACTCACTAAAAAAGGTTAATAAATCCAATTTTAGGAGAATGTTGAAAAGCTTTGCTCAACATAAATGTATATTCACACAGATTTATGATTAATTTGTTCCTGTCGAAGTTTCTGATAGCCCAGATAAACTTTCGGTTGTAATGGCTTTTTCACTTGTTGCACTACCTATCTTTTTATATATGCGTGTGCACACCCAGACCCTTCATTTATGGACACAGCATTTACATGAAGTGTCTTTCTATACTTGTGTACATTTTATAGTATCACATGGCATTTCTTGTTTAATAATGTGTTACAAACATACAATGTATATCTGTGCCATATGACATTTGTATTTTTCTTTGGGAGAGGCCTTTTTCGAGTTTTCCACAAGGCCACTTAATACAATTGTTGGACTTTGGTATGTGTTGCAGGAATGCTTTGATCCTATAGTTGATGCAGCTACTGGACGTGACCTTATTCCTGCCATGGTTTATGGGTAAGAAATTCCTATTAGAAAATTTGTGTGTTTCATATTTCTCTTCAATTTCATTTTACCTTGTCTCAAATCTCAAATAACTTATCCTACAAATACAGAAGGAATTTGCAGACTCAGGATTTTGGAGGAATGTATTGTGCATTATTAATGGTCAAGTAAGAAGTCATTTCTCTATTTAACTTTTACTAGTCATATTTCTCTTATGGAATTGTTCACATTTTTTTCGTGACATTGAAGTTCATCTGTGGTATCTGCGGGCATGCTTCGGATTTTTGGGAGAGATATTGCAGAACTCCCGTTAATTGCTACAAAACTCAAGAACCGTGGAAAGGTGAGGGGCTTCACTACTAACTTTATGACCTTTCTTTGGGTACTGTTATGTCTCCCCTTCTCCCAAGTCCTAACCACTTTCCCTTATATTTTGTTTTGCTTTTCTATGCAATATAAAGTGGTCATGGTATTGGTAAGGCTGGGGAGAGTGTAAGTGATCTTACAATATCTGACATGCTTAATTAGCTAGTTAGCTAATCGGCATTTCATATTTCACAAAGTGGGTTGTTCTGATGAGTTCCATTAGGATATGTTTAGTATTGATTGTTTTTGTTCTATGGTCCCTACCATTTTCTTTTTTGTAACTTAATTTCTGGGTTTCAAATTTTGATACATTGCTGCTCTGTTATGATGATTTGAATATTGGGATAAACTTGGTTATTGTTAGTTTTTTTTATCACGTATGCCTACGTCTGGGTAGTGAACTATTTATGTTTGTAATAATTTATGCGAACAGGGTTACTTCCAAACACTGTTCTCGTGCATAGAGAGGCTGCTAGCCTTCTTGAATGTGAAGTACCTTGTGCTACCAGCTGCTGAAGAAGCAGAGTCCATATGGATACACAAATTTGGGTTTAGCAGGATAAAACCTGAGCAGGTATTTAGTTTTTTGACTACTTCTAGTTTAGGAGCAAGGTTACATTTCTTGTCACTTTATTCTAGCATTTAGTTTTATGTTTTTGTGGCTTGAAATTTAGCAAGAAGCTTCATTAATTATTACAAGACTCATGCATCCCTGGAATGGATCGTCTGCATTTTTCGTTCTCTTTATTTTCTTCATTACTATAGTTTTGAGAAACACTTCATAGTGTTATATTAGGTGAGGTCTGAATATCCTCTATACACTCTAAATCACTTCAAAACGATAGTAATGGAGAATAGAAATGAAGATCAATTTCCATGCATCCCAACTCTGAAAGTGACCGAGTTTATTGTTTTGCTGCAGCTCGCCAACTATAGAAATAACTGCCAACAGATGATGGCATTCAAAGGGACAGTTATGCTTCATAAAACGGTGCCTCGATGTCGGGTCATAAGTACTCAGTCATGAGTAACGAGAAATCTATATAAAAAGGAGGTCAATCATAAAAGGGGAAAACCCCAAGCTCTGGTAAATTTTTTATTTGAAGCCATTCGTGAAACTGACATGACATTTATTTGACATTTATGATGTCAATTTCCTATTTTTTGTTTTCATTACCCTGGAAAGCATATTCGAGTATTGATCTTGGACCTATGCTTTGCAGTCTAATACAGTGCTATTTTATTTTATATATAAATGGCATGAGACGTTGGAAGAGCTTACTTTAGTCTACACTGTGACAACATTAACACTTAGGTGTTTGAACGAGCCCCTTCCGATATCTTACAGAAATAGTTTTTTACTCCATTCGACTCACAATGTCATTTTGAATTATTTCAGACATATTAAAAAATGACTAAATAAAAGACATTAAGAAATGACTAAATAAAAGACAGTCAAATTGTCCTTAGTAATTATTAGTGTGTTTTTCACATAAATACAAAGTAAAATATAATGCCTTCAAAGTAATGTACATGGTATTAATTGAAAGATATATATGAAAAAACAATTAATGTTACATTAAAAATTAAAGATGACATTTAACTTGAGACAATTTTTTTCTATGAAATACAAATATTGATACGTCAACCCTAATAATAACTTATGATAATAAATTAATAATAAAGGTGTCAATGTCGTGTTGGTGTTCCTGACCAGTGCTTAACATTTATTGGTACGATTTAACCTATCATTTCATCAATATATATGGCTTCAAATGCTTATTTCCAACTGAGATATTTTCGAGCAGGGACATGTTTTTCATCTGCAATCTACAGTTTCTATGAGAAATATTATTGTAATTCTAAAATACGAATCCCAACCATTTTTATTGGGGTTAAGAGTAAATTTGCACGAAAAATAATTGGTTGGTAAGAGGCAGAAATAAATGTACCAGTTGGTATAACATATGTTGCGAACTTCCGATTTATAGCCATCATCATTCATCACTAGACATAATGAACAATGACAATTTGTAAGACTACTTTTTAGGTTTTATGTGCCTGATTTGAGCAAATTTGCACGATTCAAGATAATAGAAATGATAAAGAAAATAAACTAGTAATGCACAACCTGTTATTTATTTGCAAGAAACATTTCAATTAAAAAGAGTAAGATTAGATACGAAAGAAGATTTTCTTAATAATTGAATTATGAAGTTTTCATGGTGGTTGGTGATGCGCGGTAAGGATGAAATTTGCAATAGGTATGAATAAGTAGTTTAAGGGATATTCACGGGTAAAATAATCAGATATTTTGACTACCTCTTAGTTAATGAATATAAATATAGATACAATAGTATTTGCATTCGATAATAAATTAATAAAATTGATATGTTATAATATTTTTTATTTATGCATTAATAGTTTTTATGATATAATTTTGTTATATATCTTATGTATGTACTAATGTAATAATGTTTCTACTTTCTATGTGTTACTATTTTTTGTGATGACAAAAAAGGAGGAAAAATTCTACCTAATGCAATAAAAAAATATTATTTGTATATGAATGATTTTTTTATTTATTTAAAAGATTATTCATGAGTATTCGCTAATATTTGCAGATACTTAAAAATTCGTCAAATGTTCGTTAAATGGATACTCATACGTCTATCATGTTTATCCAATAGATAGGGTAGCTAAAAAGTATTATGTGTAGCTGTGGATACCCATTATCATCCGATTAATCTCTAATGTAATGTAGCCATTTTCTCTCTTCCTATCCTACTTTCTTTCTTCTTCTCCATCCATTGAAGATGAGTAGTTTTGGGTATTTTTTAGTTAACTGTAATGATTTTCTCTCACTTTATCTAGATAAATAGCTTTTAAATAGATTTAGCTTTTTTTTTTGTTGTGTTTTTTTTGTGATTTTATACTTTAGATGTAACATTGTTTTATTCATAATCTTCATACCATACTCAGATTTTTTATTTTTTTTGCAGTGTTGGTTTGATTCAATATATTGACATATCAATATCAATTTTGATTCATTACAATTTCAATCAATTACTTGATCGTCAATGTTATATATTATGAGACATATGTGTTTCAATCACTTTGGTTTTATCACATTTATAAAAAAAGTTATGTTTTATGTTATTAATTTAAGTGTTATGAGTTTGATTATAATTTTATCCTTTTCCATCTTTGTGAGGTTGTATTTCTTGTATTAGATGCAACCAATTAATTTGAGCGAATGAATATATTTTTAATAAAAAAATAAATAATAAAAAATTTAAACATTCTTGTTTTAAAAGATTCTACATATAATACGTGGAAATGTATATTAGACAATAACTAAAAAAATTTAATAAACAACTGCTCTCTCTACTACATAATACAATTAAAAAATTAATTAGTATTATATTGAAAA
>JBBPBT010001043.1:1927498-1938497 GCA_037974875.1 Cicer bijugum
TTTTACGGAAGTAATTTTTCATGTAAAACTCAATCTCGAATTTTATGAAATGCATAATACTCAATTTAAATTTTTACATGTTTAGTATTTTGATATGTAAAACTCATTATATTATTACAATATATTTTTGTTCCTTACATTATTGTTGAAGTAAATTTTTTTATAAATTTTAATGATAATAAATTTTATGAAATAATTGTTAAATTTTTTAAATGGTAATTTACTGATATTTATATTTGAGGATTTGTTGAAAGAATAGAAGTGGTCAAATTTGAAGCATATCAAATAAACAAGGGTATTGTGTCAACTCAACTATGAGAATACCATATATAAGAAAATTACACTAGTAGTATCATAAATTTCATAAAGACATTTAAAGTTGATTATCATTTTAACCATACGAGCTTTAATTGAGGGGATGAGAAATGCATCATAGCTTTCAAGATAATGACACAAAGATGAGTCATCAACAAGAATGCAAATATAGTTGTGTCTGCAAAATTGAACATATGTGGAACGTACTACAAATGATGCAATTTGTTACCACATCATTGCAAGTAATGTACTTTAACCATCATAAAGAATTGAGGAGTCTAATTCATCAATAGAAATATGATTATCATCTCACATAAAATCTTTTGGAAGAAGTCAAGAAGAATTATGGATCAAGATGTGTTTATATAAAAATCAGAGGATGAATATTTTTCAGAATCTCATATGTGAGGATATACTTGAGGATGAACATTCGACACAATCTCACGTCCGATGATTAATATTTTTCAAAATCTCAGATCCGTTGATAAATATTTATCAAAGTTTTCATCTCACAATTATTGAAAAAGTAATTGTTATAAAAGTACAACATAATAAAATTTGTTCACATTATTGTAGGTTTATCAAAAGTAAAAGTGACATCACATCAATCACAAACTCTTATGTGGGAGATAAGAACCTCCATTTATGCACTTAACATAATCTGAGGATGAACTCTCGAAAAAATCATCCTCTCAAGCACATTAATCATGGTTTCCAAGGTAATGAAAACAAAAAGGAACGTTTTCATCCATAATAGATCAATAGGATAATAAAATGTCTGCTACAAATCATATTATAGAAAGGTTACCTAACAAGTACAAAAGGTGTCAATCACACCATATTCCAAGAGTTATATATTAGAAAGAAATACATACAATTATCTCTAAAAAAATTACACAGATGTAAGGAGTATCATCTTTAAATTCAGTTATATTAGATGATGAATACAATATAAAGATGAGGATAGACATAAATGATATCCTCATAACATATTTGACATATGTGCATAAAAGTACAAAGGTGCAAAAATGTGATGTACTTGATATGAAAGACACACTACTTATAAAGATGTAAGGAGTATCATCTTTAAATTCAGTTATATTAGATGATGAATACAATATAAAGATGAGGATAGACATAAATGATATCCTCATAACATATTTGACATATGTGCATAAAAGTACAAATGTGCAAAAATGTGATGTACTTGATATGAAAGACACACTACTCAAAGTGGCTCGTAAAAGCAAAAACAACTAAGCTCAAAAAATAGAAGCTTTATCCCCGTACTTAAAATAGATATGAGGACAAATCATCACAATTATCCTCTCATCATACTTAAGACGAGGACAAAGGTTGAATGTCAATTTTTCAAATAAAAACAAGTCCAAGAAAACTTAGCAAAGTCTCGAACAACTATATTTTTCTAATCCATATGTTTGAAGCTCTAAAGGCAACTATAATTTTTTTATGCTATTAATATTGAAGTATTAAGAGAGTCATCTACAAGAAAACATCTAAATTATTCAAGTTTATCATTATTCTCTTCATTCTACACACATTCTCCAAAACTTAAACAAATATGAGAATCATTTTTATTGGGTGTATTATATACACTTCATATCATTATCTTATCTTAGAAAGTTATAATTTGATCTCAAACAAATCAAATATATTACTACTTGTATATCCTCAAGTTTATATAAACTTGAGTTATTGTGTAAGCCTGGTGAGGCTAGTAAAAGTACATTGTTGTAAGCATGGTGGGACTAAGAAAATAAATAGTTGCAAATGTGCATATTAGTGGGCGAGTTTCTAAGCACTGGCGAAAATCTCACAAAGATGTGATGATTGGAGTAACTTATATTAGGTGAACCAATATAAATTTTATGTGTGAATCTTCTTAAATTCTACTTTCTTTACATTTTGTTTTACTCACACCCTTAGCTCACTTTTCACATGTATTTCAAACTAATATTATTCTTCTTTAAATCATCATCGATAAGAGGAGAATAACTTTTCATCTAACTATCATCACTCCAAAGACAACTTAAGCGGATAATATTCGTGTAAGAACTAAATTTTTAAAAAAGTCACGATTCAACCCTTCTTATTCGGAGGATAATAATAGTGCAATAGGAAAAGATCCAATAAGAAGTGATGTAAAAAATTGCAAAGTTTTTAGCTAAAGAAAAACATTACAAAAAGAGAAAGATGATTGAATTTAAAAGAACTCAAAATTCTCCGAACAAAAATTCATCATCAGAACTAGAAGAGGAATAAACTATCATTTGTCAAAATTCAAATTGAGATACTAATGAGGTAATTCTTTTTGAAACTTGTACTTTACATAAAGATTTGATAATTGGATTAGATAGTCTTTTAAATGACACAAATATTTTATCTCAAAAACGTATATTTCTAACAAACCAACTTTATGAGAAAACAAAACAAAATGAGGAGCTACATACCAAATAATATGTTAAAATTATGCAAGGTTTGTAGTAGTCTCATTATAAAATATTTGAGCAACAAAAAAAATCTGAATAAGAGGATAGTCGAAACTCGTCCTCAACCTCCAAAAACTCAAAGGGTAAACTTTGTCTTAAAAAATAAAGTTGAATAACTAATAAAAGACATAACTAACTTTGTAAAATATACTGAGACGCATCAAAATATTATGGGAGCTAAAAGTGGAATATTATACAAAGTTGAGATTGATTTTAAAAGTTGTCAAAAACAAAAACTTTATGATTTTTTTTTAATCCAAAATATTAAGATTTAAAGGAAATATTATCATTGCAAATAAATTGGACACCTTCATAAATATTACTAATTCAAGGAAATGTTGAGAAAGTAAAAATGATATGTTCTGGGAAGCATGACCATTTTGAATCTACATGTTACCATAAGAAGAAAACATCTTCAAAGAGAAACACTAACCATCAAGTACCCAAATCATTATGAGTATTGAAATCACTATTAACTTGTGATATAGGAATGTCCTCTAACAGTCTCATTATAAAATGTATGAGCAACAAAAACTCTCATTAAGAGGATAGTTGAAACTCATCCTCAACCTCCAAAACTCAAAGAAAAAAATATTGTCTTAAAAAATAAAGTTGAATGAGACATTTCAAAATATTATGTGATCTCAAAGTGGAATATTTGACAAAGCTGAGATTGATTTTTGAAAGTTCTTAAAAACAAAAGTTTTATGAAAATTTCTTTTTACCTCAAAATATTGGATACCTTCATAAAGATTACCTATTCAAGGAAAAAGTTGAGAAAGTAAAATATTATGTTCTTATTGTGGGAAGCATGGCCATTTTGAATCTACATGTTATCATAAGAAGAAAACATCTTTAAAGAGAAATACTAACCATCAATGATCTCAAATCACTATAGGTACCGAAATCATTAATTTGTGATATAAGGATGTCCTTTAACAGTAAATAAAAAGTCTTGATACTTGGGAAATTGATACTCAAGAAATATGACTAGAGATATTAACTTGTGTTTTATCCTATTGAAAAATATATGGTGGATATGTAACATTTGAAAATAATGACAAAGTTCAAATAAAAGGTACATGTATCAATGGTGAAAATAACTTTGCTAAAATTAAGACTATTCAATATGTGGTAGGTTGAAAATATAATTTGTTCGACATTTGTCATCTATGTGACAACGACTTTTAAGTTATATTTAACTCCACAAGTGCGAGGTAAAACAAATATTCTCATGCAATATTATTTTCCCTAGATCTTGGAAAAATAGTATTTATGTTTTATACTTAAATTTATTGTCATCCAAATCATGTTTTATTTCTATTGAAAGTGATGAATGATTTTGATAAAGAGTTGGCCATGTAAATATGAAAAATATGACAAAAATATCCAAACTTGATCTAGGAAAAAATCTTCCAAAAATTAGTTTTGAAAGTGATATACGTTTGTCAAAAGAAAACAAGTCAATAATAGTTTTTATCTCAGAAGAAAATTTCAACAACAAAAACAAAACTCTTGAATTACTTCTTTATGATTTATTTGGTTCAAGCAAAACTACAAGTATTTGAGCAAAGAAATATAATCTTGTAATAATCGTGATTATTCAAGATTCACTTAGATTCTATTTTTAAATCATAAGTATGCTTTATTAATGTTGATTCTTGGATGAGAAATAAAAAAAATTGTATTCTTTTTCATTTTCTTTCTCTTCCTTTGTTATTATATTTGTTTATCACATTTTGGATATCTTGTTATTTGTTTAATATCATCCTCTCTATGTAACCATTATTTTCATATTAGTTTAATATTAAAAAGGGAAAATTTTCTTTTATTATCTCGTTTCTCTTAAAAATTTCATTTTTTTTTCACATTAGTTCTCATAACATAAAGTATTTTGCTGTGATATATTCATTGTTTGAGAACATATTGACAAGTTTCATAGAGAGCCACTTATGGCAATCTAGTTTAATCTCCATGGTGACTCATTTAGTGAAGATCTCATATCTTTCAATGTTAACCAATTGACCCGAGGTCTTTTGATACTTTTGTAGAATAATATTTAGTTCCTTTACTTCTGCCTCTGAGACTCTGCAGAACATAAGACTATCATCAACAAAGAATAGGTGACTTATGTTTGAGGTACTCTAAGCAACTATATACCATGAATACAATTTTCAAAATGGACCTTTTTAGTAAAACCAAATAAAATTTCAACACAAACGATAATAGGGTAGAAAGAAATAAAATCTTCCTATCTAAAACCTCTTTGAGGATTAAAACTCTGCTATAGTTTTCCATTAATGAAAATGGAGAAGAACATGGTAGACACACATTTTATGATAGTGTTTGTCTACCACATACAAGTAATTTCTTTGCATTGAAGAAGAGTGCATAAGTGGAAGAGATTTCTTTAAGAAAGTGTGAAAAATAAAAATGAACAAGTACAAAGTGAAAATACCCATAAATTTTTTGTCCAAACTAATTTAATTTGGACCAATCCAAAAATATCTTGATTGCTAGCCCAAATTGAGAGCTCTAAAATTGACAAGTGAACATAAACAAGACGTGTCTACCCCATCTGTCCCTTTTCAACATGTAGTTGAGCTGTCATTAGTAGCTGCTTTTGAGAAGGAATTATGTTGCTGTGGAAATTTCCTTTCAACTTCTCACAAACGTCAAGCCAAAACCCCACAATATGTTTTCATACTCAAAGATATGGAAATTTCACCACGTAGTGTTTTGTTGTAAGATTGAGACAATAATTTAATCGGTTGTTGATTTGAAATAAATTATATTTTAAAAGATACATTTTCTTTTTTAAATTAATATCGATCAAATCAAAACAAAACTTTAAAATTGTATTTTTTCAAAATATTGTCAATTGTTGCTAAGTAATACTGTAATTATTATTATCAAGTGTTCTAGAAAAAGTGAGCCTTACAATATTACACCTACTATGCTACAAATTATCATTGATTTATACTCATTTTTAAAGAGGTGTAAAGAAGAAGTTAACGTGTGAAACTTCTTATACTTGCAAACACATGGTCCCCCACTCTACTTTTCCACTAAACTAATGTGACTTATTTAAATAATAAACTTTTAAACTAATAAGTAATTTTTTAAAAAGAAAAAAACTTAGTCCCAACAATATGTAAATAACAATATGTAAATGTGCATCTATTTAATCCCTAAAGTATATGCAAATTTATCTTATTAGTCTTTAACTTTTTAGTAGTACGAATCGATAAGATAAATTTTATATATTTTAAAGATTGACTTTTTATATATAAATTAAGAACAAGTTGTACTAAAGTTTTGCTACTCCTTGATTTTGTACTATATCTTAATAGTCGTGGCATCATATTGCAGATATAGAAGATCCAATTTTGTTTTTGCCAAGTGAAACAATCACTTAGATCTCTTGGATAGTTGCAAGATATCTTGAATAAGAAGATTAACATTAAAATAAGAAGATCCACCTTCTTCTATAGCAATCTTAGCCATCACACCAAGCTCTTCAACTCTTCTTCTCATTTCATCACTTTCACTACTCTCATTCATCAACTCTTCAATTCCTCTCACAACATCATCTTTCTTAACCATTAACCCTAATTCCTCTTCTTCACCCCATTTCATAGGACCCTCCACACCAACACTAACTCCAATTTTCAATATTTTCACAACAAGTCTCTCATTAAAAAATTGGTCCCCAAATAATGGCCAAGTTATCATAGGCACACCTTCACATATTGCTTCTAAAGTTGAGTTCCATCCACAATGAGTCAAAAAAGCACCAATTGAAGGGTGTGATAATATCAACACTTGTGGGGCCCACCCTCTAATAACAATACTTCTATTTTTAACCCTTTCCTCAAACCCCTTAATCCAATTTTCCAACTCTTCTAATAAATTTCCTTCCCTAATAACCCAAATAAATGGTCTATTACAAGCTTCTAAACCCAAACCAAGTTCTATCAATTGAAGTGTTGTTAAATTACATATACTTCCAAGACATACATAAATAACACTCTTTGATTTATTCAAATCAAGCCATTTCATGCAAAAATGTTCATCAATTGAAGACTTTTTCCCTCTATCACCTTTATCTAAATCATCTTTGTTACTAAGTGAAACAGGACCAATACACCAAACTTTACCATTTTTCACCCTTTTATACCCTTTTGCATATTCCATCTCCAACTCTTCAAAAGAATTCATAACAACACCATATGAAACAGATTCAGCAGCAGCTGTTTTTGCATAAAAATCTTTCCAATTTTCATCCTTTTCATTTCCTCTTCCTGGTATCATAGCTTTTGTCATCTCAATCTTATCAACAATACCAGGCAAAAAAAATTTCTCATTTTCTTTTGTAATGTTTTTCAAAACATTGCGGTGAATTCCCAATTTGTAAAGACAAAAGAGAGTAAAACAACTTTGTCCTAAGAAAGAAATTCTTGGAACATTAAATTTTGTTGCAATATTTGATGTGTAATGCAAACACATGTCAGAAATTATGCAACTTGGTAAAGGTGTTAACTTTTCAAAGATTTTTTCAACTGAGTCTTGTAAAAAAGTACTATTTGCTGCATTGAAAAAGCTTAAAGAAGATGAAAGTGAAGGTAACATATCAAGATTCTCACACCCTTTTGGTAAATTAAGTTCTTGTGATGAGAATTGGAGTTCAACTAACCTGATTTTGAATCTTGAGAATGTTTGTGTGAATCGTGATGCGTTTTGGGGTGTGGTGATTATTGTGACTGTAATGTTTTGTTTTGATAAGATTTTTGCTATGTCCATCATTGGTATCATGTGTCCTTGAGACATCAAAGGAAACAACACAAAGTGCAGATTTTTGTGTGTTTGAGAATCCATTTTTCTTTTGTGTGTGTTGCAATGAATTTGATTCCACTTGGTGACATTATATAAGACCACTTTGTTGCTTTTATGGGGTGATGAAATGAGAATTTGAGTTTGTAAAAAAATATAAAGTTTAATTTTTAATAAAAGTGTCACATTTGTCGGTAAAAGTATAACTTAAATCAGTTGATTGATATTATTTTTTGTAATTTTGTTATGATTCCTAATCAAGAATTTCCATTTTGTATAGTGTTAACAATTCCTTTAAAAACTCATGAAAAATAGTGGCTTTTAAAAAATATATTATGCCAAATAGCACCGAAAGTATTATACTCCACATAAAACTACAAAAGTTTTATATTACTCCACATAAAACTGTTTGAAAAAAAGTTTTATTATTTTCTTTTTACAAGAAAATAATTTAATTAAGCGGTTAGCTGCAATGGAAGAATTAATACAAAGAAAATTTTTCTCAATTCAAGTAATATTAATTGAGGACAATGCAAATTTTATTTAAAAATGTGCAAAAGTATTTATATATATTTTTTAAATATTTACTATTTTTTTATGAATATAACAAAATAATTAAAAATTGAGTGCTAAAATAATGTGAAATTGATTTTAAATGTTTAAGCCAGAGTTTTTCCCGCAATAGTTTGCAAAAGTTATATTAAATATTTCCAGACCAAAAATATGTATACATTAAAACATGAATGATTGATTTAAAGACTATAATAACAAAAACATATCGAAAAAGTAAGACGATGCCGGAAAGCAAACTTAAGTAGAGGCGTAAAAGGGAAGAAAAGAATAAATAATTGATGCCAAATTTGTGTAATGAATAGGAAATGAATATTAAAAATACAATTAGTGTATAGTAATATTAAAAAAATTATGAAAACACGAAAAGTAAACGTATATAATGCGTGTTCTTCTGTATATAACTTTATAAATCAAAGGTGTGGTGAAGAAAAAAAGGAAAAAGAGTAATAATATAAAGTGAGAAATAGATATATTATAAATTTAATATATTATTTAGTATAAAAGAATTATGAGAGAAATGAAAGAGATAGAATAATTTCCTTCTATTTATTTATTTATTTATTAAATTATACTTTTAATCATTTAAGTTTAATTAACTTCTTTAAATTGGGATGGATAAATGAGGAATTATATCAGATTTAATATATCATTTATGATTTATTTAGTCTTAATATTTAATTGAGTCAAATTCAATGAATTGCGGGTTCATCAAATACAGAAAGAAATAAAGATCAGACCGGACTGGACCAAAAACTATATACTAAATAGTAATCTTTGAATTTTTTTATAAAAAAAATAATTAAACATAAAAAAAAAATTCATAATAAATCAGGCATGGTTACCACTTATCAATCAATTCAAAAATAATAATTCATAATATTATTTTAAATTATAAATTACTAAATTAATAATTAATTTTTTTAGAAAAGATGAAACAATAATTCAAAATAATAATAAAAAAATAATTATTCATGAGACGAGTAACTCAAGAATTACCTGAATTCAGTCATTTTTATACCTTGCATTTATTTTATCTTACTTTATTAGACCGACTGAACCTCGTTCCACCGTTTGCAAGTTTATCTTTATGTGCTAGTAGTTTAATTGCACATTGCACAAATACTTTTTTTTTTTTTAATAATTCTATTAACAAAAATACATGTAGCAATATGATGCTCACTCTATATTGGTTGATGATAGTAATATTTAGTTTGAATGAATTGAAAAATAGAAAATAGTATAAAACAAAAGGAAGGAACAAGCTTGAAATTAGTTGGCATAAAACAAGAAATAAAAACATTAAACATCCCTTCTATTAAAAACTCTGTAACACAGGCAACAAGATCACATATTGTCAATGTATATTATTTTCCAATAAGCAACAAAGAAAAGTAATTGCATATTTATAACTGCAATTAAACTTTTAATTTCAGGTACAGCAATGACAGATCCATACAATATATTTAAAATATAAATACAATAATAATAATAATAATGTATTTAAATAAGCTAAGATGCAGTCCCAATAGCAGGACAAAATGTTACATCATAACTATCAGCACCTTTACATTGATACATAGGAGGAGTATTATCACCAGGATAAACGTGAGCACTAGGACATTGTTGTTTGAACTTTTGTGTGTACTCATCAGGTTGACAACCACTCGTAATACAACAATGTTGTCCATCATTAGAAACATCACAAGCACTTTTACAACCCACATAAGCCCCATTGGAATTATAAGATATTAAAGATGGTGGACACACATCTCCAAAATCCATATTACATGTCACTGGAGGACATGGGCCTGACCCATCCAACAATGTTCCACCAACGGGCTTGATATTAACTTTAATGTTTTGTCCATGAATTATGCTTATTTGATATGAAACTATTGATTGGTTAACATTGAAATTGAGGAGTGTTACCGGATAATTGGGTGTTGTATTTGCACACTCTGGAGTACCTAACCGGCAATCACCGGTTTCACATGAAAAGTAATTGGATGCATTTGTTGTGCATTTTGTTCGGGCCCAAATGGACCCACTCCAAGTATCTTCCATGTTGTAAATTTCGAATACGTCTGGGCCTAACTCTGGGTCTAAGTCTCCTATGCTTGGGTTTGATGCTCGCCATATTGAGTCTGAGCATAAGTTTTCAAAATGAAAAGTCACATCGGAAAATACACCTGCATATATCACACTGTTAAATCAGATCACACAAATTCTACATTAATTTAGGAAAACGCACTACATGTTTACTAAAACGTCTGATATATGCAATCAACACTTCATGTTTCAATTCTATCGGAAAAAAAACACTTAAATGTTAAACAAAAATAAGACGGGACCATATCCATCACCTGTACATAACAGCAGCAAGGGAACAAAAAGCTGGAGAAAGAAAATATTGGCCATGAAAAACTCTCTTCAACTTTGATTTTTTATTTAGCTAAACAAACTGAAATTTTTTTTTATGGTACACATAGTTTTGGGTTGATAGAAGATTTATAAAGAACATTGGTATTTTGTTATGGAATTTTATATAATGAAAAAAAAAACTGAAAGATTTTAATGTTTTTCTAAATTCCACATTGAATATATTGAAAAAAAATAACTGATATCTATGAAATGAAATAAATTTGTTGCCACAAAAAAAATTAAAAAAATTATTTGATAAATAAATATTGAAAAAATTAATAAATGTTATTAATTTAGATACTTTTTTTTTTTAAAATAGCAGTATTTTGGTATAAACTAATTTATAT
>JBBPBT010001043.1:1938715-1958255 GCA_037974875.1 Cicer bijugum
AACACTCAAATTAGAAGTTAAATAGATAAATATATATATATATATATATATAATAAAGAAAGTTATTTCAAAGTAACTCTAAATAAAGTTATTCCTATTTACAATTTCTTATAAATAACTACACATGTTTAACCATCAAATTCAAAGTTTTTATTTAGGAGATCAACTATAAATTTTGTTAAATTTTAAACTATTTGGTATTTTATCAAATAAACTTAAATCAACGTATACTAAATTTTTAGTTTAAATACACTTTTGGTAATTTTATTTTTTCTAAAATATATATGAAATTTAAGTTAAAAAAAAATACAACACTCAAATTAGAATTATATAGATAAAAAAATTAGAATATATATACAGTGATTCAGTTGTTTTATTGCAATCGATTTACCAATCGATTCACATAGTTACAATGGCTCAGCTATTTTATTCCAATCGATTTTCCAATCGATTCAAATAGTTACAGTGGCTAAGCCTTTAGTTGAAAATCAATGTGCCAATCGGTTAGAAACTTGTGTCTGATATATGATTAAGCATTTCAATTTTCACAATCGATTACCTAATCGATTAGTCTATATCTTGCAAGTTAAGAAACTGATTTCAATTGATGTCTCAATCGATTTGATTGATCACAGAGGCTAAGTCTGATAAAAAGCTTTTTCACAATCGATTTGCCAATCGATTATTTCAGTCAGTGGTTGGCTCTATGACTTAACAACTCGATTACCCAATTGATGTCCCAATCGATTGTTCAATCGATTGGTTGATTACAGAAGCCAAGTCTGATGAAAAAGAGTTTTCTGAATCGATTTACCAATAGATTTGAAAAGTTTTAGCTTGGCTCTGTACGTTACAAAATCGATTTCTCAATTAAATTACTAATCGATTGCCCAATGGATTGATTTTAAACCCAGAGTTCAGGTTTCACTCAAAACCTTTAAGTAATCGATTTCCCAATCGATTTACTTAGTGAAAACTCTAATTCTAAGTCAAGCAATCGATTGCACAATGGATTCCTCAATTGATTTGATAATCGATTTGTTTACTTGTTAATTTTAAGATTTCATTTTTAACTTGACAAATACTTAAGCATGAAATCACATTGATAAGTCTAATAACTAACTACTACAACCACTAATGACACTAAGCAGAATTGCATCTTTCTCCAGCACATTCTTTACTTTTTGCTTGATTCCTTGTATTCCAAGCTTGTGTCCAAGTGTATAGTGATTGCTTGTTTTTCCAGAAATGTAACTCGGTTCAAACTGTTAGTTTTATCAAATGATGCATGAACATTGTATGTTTGTTAATTATGTCAAAATCATGATCAGCAGGACTTATGTCTAACACGTATATTAATATTTTAACTTATATGCACTTTTGATCTTCTATTTTATTTAAAATGAATTTTTAGTCATCTCATTTCTAAAAGTGGTTTTCTTGTCCCCTATTAACTAATTATTGGAAATTTTTGATTTCTCGCCACCTTTGATGATGTAGCACTCTAATTAATTAGATAACACTTTGATGACACTTGTGAGTGGGACTGGGATACAATATTTTTGATGTTATTATTGTTGTAATTAATTTTATTTTTAAATATTAAAAATAAATTTATTTTATGTATATATTAAAATATTTAAATTTAAAATTTTAAACTAAAATGTTTAAATTTTTATTTTATTCTTAATTATTTAAAATTTTAAAATATTTACATAAAATATTTTACTATTAATATTTATTTTATTTATACATTAACTTCGGAGCGTTAAACTCACACTCTCTATTCTCATCTCTAAGCGTCATGATTTTATTCTTTCTTTTGCCCACACTAGTCTTGGAGTGATAATATTTTGTGTTCATATCACCATCAGTGATCCACTTACTTCTAGACTTTTGAAACCAATGACACTCTTCATAATAAAGAGTTTGAGACAACTCATCTTAGAGATCAGATTCAAGCGCATCAAGGTATCTACTATACCCATAATAAAAGCTATTTGAATACCATTCAACTAGCTATGATTTTCTTCTTGTGTTTAAAGATGTTTCCAAAAATGTCTTTGTTCCAATCTTTAATAAGTGAAATCATAAATTCCAATAAAGGAACTAAATCTCCCCCATAGATCCACTTTTCTCTTACCCCAAGGGTTAAAATTATCATGCATTATTCAAGCCGCTTAAAATCTGAAAGGACGGTTGATTGGACTAGAAGGCTCCCCTAAAGCATAACAATAATAGTATTATGGTCAGACTGGATAAGAGCAAAACTCTAGAAATGCCTTCTAAAAAATTGAGTCTCCAATACACATTACAAAAAACACGATCAAACTTTTTGAAAATATGGTCTCTTCTTTCCCATCAGGGTCCCCTCCAAGTGAACTTAGAACCCATAATGGTCATCTCAATCAAGTGACAATCATTTATCCAATTGCCAAACTCAATACATTTAGACATGTTGACATGTGCGCCCCATTTTTGCTCTTCGGGTCCTGAAATTTCATTGAAATCCCCAACATCATCTTGGGCGACAAGATGTTAGCAGCTAAACTTTTTAACACGTGTTAGGTCTCATGTCTCTCTATCTCTCTAGGACTAGCATACGCCATAGTTAACAACTAATTTTGAAAATCCCCATATCTAACTTTAACATGGAGAAAATGTTGATTTTCTTGAACTAGAGTAATATGTATGCCGTCTTTGTTCCACGTCAACCAAATACCTCCAGCAAACCCATTAGCCTCGATCTTCAAATTCTTGCGGAAACTGAGTCTTTTTATTGTATTAGTGGCTTTAACTCCACTACATCTAGTTTCTTGGAGAGCAACCATATCCACTATAAACCGCCTGCAATAATTTTTGAGTACTCTATCGAAATTCTTTCCTTGAGCACCCCTGTAATTCCAAGATAAAATAATGATTACAAAAATAAATTAAAGACAAAAGATAAATATATTCTACTATCTTAAAGGATTTGTATATGGGACTCCGTCTTCAAATTTGCAATGTGTTAATTCATTCCTTGTGTGTGAGGTATATCACATATTGCAGTAGTGATAAATTGAGTTGGTTATGCATTATGGCTTCACACTATGCTTTAAGCCATTAGCTGAGATTGGTCTGTTGATTTCCAGTGTTGCAACAGGCCCATTATCACAAGTTAGCAGACCATGCATTGCCATATTTCTAATTGGATGGTTTGCAAGATTTATATTTGGGTCTACTAGTTGAGAATTAATTTTTTCCACTCTATTTTTGACTTGGGAAACCATGTAGCCTTCCTTATAGGATTGTCAATTGATTCCAATTTTTTGTGGGTTCCCTTTGTAGCCTCCAAAGCATGTATGTTGCCATTTGTAGCATTTTTCAATCTAGATATTTTTTCTTCCATGTTTTTGGAATGTGGAAGGTACTTACTTGTTTTTCTCCTTCTTTATTGTATCTTTTCTAAAATTATCATACATCTTTTGAAAAGAGTTAAACTTATTATTTACTTTATTTTGTTGTCTCTTTCCCTTGCCACAAAAAATAGAAGGTTTATTCTGTTGTTTTTTTTTATGTTGTATAGTAATTCAATCACATGTAGCAAATCATCTTGATTTCCTCCAAGAATTTTGCTTGTTTCCTTTCCACTAGTGACATCTATTTCTGGAAATTTTGGATCTGGTTGTTGTAGCTTGCCACTACCATTTTTCACCACCGTCGTTGTACCACCATTGTACGTTGCGTTGTTTTTATTCTCATTGTCATCACCATTATGTTTTTGGCATACTTTCTTTTGCAGTAACCTTGCTCACGCAATTATGTCGCATGTGCCCGTAGCAACCACATTTTGCATAGATAATATGCAATCCATCTTATTGAATATTGTGTGAAATATTTCCAAAATATGGGTAATATATGTATCAATAATTTGTTATACATAACATGATATTGTTGTTGGTGTAGTGGTTGTGTTTATTCTTTCCTAACATGCACTCTCGAGTTTGATTCCGCGCTTGGCTTTCTTTTTGGAAAAACTCCATTTTGAAAAGGCACAACTGTTGATTTAAAATGAAAAGGTGCAAGGAGGATTCGAACCCGAGTCTCATGCGCAAACAGGCATAGCCTTTTGCCACCAGACCATTGCATAACTTCAGTTAATATATGAACGGTAATTATATATGACCCTTCGCAAACAGTGGCTGAAGAAGAATTGCAACTCTTCCCAAGTGACATTATTTTCCTATAAATAGGGCCACTTTGGACATAATGCAAGAACGAATTCAAGCAATTACCATCCATTTCTTTCATATACTAAGTCAACTTATTCTTTTCTAATGCATGAGAAAAGAATAGGTAACATTATTTTGTAACATACTATTGAGAGATATTTTTGGTGTGATAGTGCAAATCATATCAAGGTTTCCAAAGTACCCTGAAGGGGATTTGCTGGTAGTCTCATTTGCATCCGATTGGTGGGGGCGAATCGAACCTAAAGGCTAGTGTAACAACATGCTTTGGAATATACTACATATAATCTTCATCAACAACTTCACAATCAAAGTCTTGCAGCAATTGTCACCAATAAAGATCCAACAATCTTTAGGTTCGATTTTATATATTCAATCAATGGCTGCATCACTCAAAGAAATGACTTCTAATTTTGTGAAGTTGGAGAAATTCGATGGAGGAAATTTTATCCGTTGGCAGAAAAAGATGAAATTTCTCCTTACAACATTGAAGGTGGTGTATGTTCTGAACACTACAAGACCGCTGGAGAAGGAAGTGGAAACATTAGCAGAAACAAGAGAAAGGCAGAAGTGGGACAATGATGACTATATATGCATGGGCCATATTCTTAACGGAATGTCTGACTCCTTGTTCGATATATATCAAAGCAGCACATCTGCAAAGGAACTATGGGAGAAATTAGAGTCAAGATATATGCAAGAAGACGCTACAAGTAAGAAGTTTCTTGTTTCTCAATTTAATAATTATAAAATGGTTGATAATAAATCAGTAATGGAACAAATGCATGAGATTGAACGTATTCTTAATAACTACAAACAACATAAGATGCACATGGATGAAACCATTATTGTATCCTCCATAATAGATAAACTTCCACCTTCGTGGAAAGATTTCAAAAAATCTATGAAACATAAGAAAGAGGACATATCACTTGAGCAATTGGGTAATCACCTTCGTTTAGAAGAAGAGTATCGTAAACAAGAGGATACTAAAAACCAATTTTCTCATGAAAAGGTCCATGTAATGGAGGAAGGAAATTCAAGCAAATCTTTTAAGAAAAGAAATCGAGATTTTGATAAATCTCATGAAAAACACAATGGTAATAATGAACAACGAAAGAAAAGAAAAGGAAGTTGCTATCATTGTGGAAAATCAGGACACTTTAAAAATGAGTGCAGGTTCTTGAAAAAGAAGAACAAAGAGAAGAATTCAAGTGCAACAAAAGATAATCTTGTTGCTGTCATTTCCGAACTCAACATGATTGAAGATGTTGAATCTTGGTGGATAGACTCTGGTGCTACCCGTCATGTGTGCAAAAACAAAGAACTATTTAAGACCATTGATGAAGAAGATGGAAGTATTTTGTACATGGGAAATGCCTCAACTGTCCAAGTCAAAGGAAAAGGAACAGTGGAGATTGAATTCACTTCTGGAAAAATACTTACTCTTAAAGATGTATTTTATGTTCCTGATGTTAGGAAGAACTTGATTTCTGTACCTTTACTTAACAAGTTTGGTTTCAAAAGTGTATTTGAGGGAGATAAATTTATTCTCTCTAAGGGTGGTATGTTTGTAGGGAAGGGTTACCTTTGTGAGAATATGTTCAAATGTAATGTTGTTAGTAAATATAATAATAATATGATTTCTGCTTATATTGTTGAGTCTTGTGATTTATGGCATATGCGACTAGGACATATTAACTTTAGAAAATTGAATGATATGATGAAATCAAATTTAATTCCGACTTTTGATAAAAATTCAAATTCATGTACTACTTGCATGCTAACTAAAATCACTAGACAACCTTTTAAAAGTGTTGAAAGAAGTTCTAAGGTATTAGATTTAATTCACTCTGATGTATGTGATTTACATGGTTGGCCTACAATTGGTGGTAAAAAGTATTTTGTCACTTTTATTGATGATTACTCTAGATTTTGTTATGTTTATTTAATGCATTCTAAGAATGAAGTTTTAGACAAATTTAAAATATTTAAAGCACAAGTAGAACTTCAACATGAAACTTTTATTAAGTGTTTTAGAAGTGATAGGGGAGGAGAGTTCTATCATCCTGAGTATTTTGAGTCCACTGGTATTGTACATCAAACAACTGCACCATATTCCCCACAACAAAATGGAATTGCAGAAAGGAAAAATAGGGTATTAGAAGAAATGGTCAATGCTATGTTATCCTATTCTGGTTTATCTAAAGGTTATTGGGGTGAAGCCATGCTAACTGCATGTTATTTACTAAATAGAGTTCCCAATAAAAGGAACAAGATAACCCCATATGAACTCTGGAAGAAAAGAAAACCCAATCTTAACTATATAAAAGTTTGGGGATGTAGAGCAATTGTAAAGGTTCCTGAACCAAAAAGAAAGAAATTGGGAGAAAGAGGAATTGAAAGTGTATTTCTAGGCTATGCTGAAAATAGCAAGGCCTATAGATTCATGGTTGTTGAATCTAATGACTCATATCCTATTAACACAGTGATTGAGTCAAGAGATGCAATTTTTCAAGAAAATTGATTTAACTCAATTCCACATCCCAAGGAAACTGTATGTTCTAGTGTACAAAGTATAGAAAATAATGTATCTAATAATGATACTTTGACATGTTCAGAACTCAGAAGAAGTAAAAGAGCCAGAAAAGAGAAAGATTATGGCCTAGACTTCTTTATGTTCCTTGTAGAAGGAACAAATGATTCCAGTAACAGTTATGGACCAATTTGCTACAACTTAGAAAGTGACCCAGACACATATGAAGAGGCAATCAAGTCTCAAGATTCTTCCTTTTGGAAAGAAGCCATCCAAGAGGAAATGGACTCAATTATGGGGAATAAAACTTGGAAATTAGTAGACCTCCCACCTGGATCCAAACCAATAGGTTGTAAATGGATCTTTAAGAAGAAAATGAAAGTTGATGGTACCATTGATAAATTCAAAGCTAGACTTGTTGCTAAAGGATTTACACAAAAAGAAGGTATCGACTACTTTGATACTTATGCACCTGTTGCAAGAATTGCATCCATAAGAGTGCTTTTGGCACTAGCTTCCATCTATAAGTTTGTAATCCATCAAATGGATGTTAAAACTGCTTTCCTAAATGGAGAGTTAGATGAAGAGGTGTATATGAAACAACCTGAAGGATTTGTTATCAAAGGACAAGAACATAAAGTGTGTAAATTGATTAAATCCTTATACGGGTTAAAACAAGCACCCAAACAATGGCACCAAAAGTTTGATAAAGTTTTGCTTTCTAATGGATATAAAATAAATGAATCTGACAAGTGTATTTATAGTAAATTTCATAATGGAAATGGTGTTATGATTTGTTTATATGTGGATGACATGTTAATCTTTGGCACCAATTTAGATGAGGTGGAGAAAACTAAAGCTTTCTTATCAAAGAATTTTGATATGAAAGATTTAGGTGAAGCAGATGTGATTTTAGGAATTAAAATCATTAGAGATGGAGTAAATATTGGTTTATCTCAATCTCATTATATTGAGAAAGTGCTAAAGAAATTTGATCAATTTAATTGCAAACCTGTTTCTACTCCATTTGATCAAAATGTTAGTTTACAACCACATAAAGGATGCCCTGTGGCACAACTAGATTATTCAAAGGTAATCGGATGCTTGATGTATGCCATGACCTGTACCAGACCTGACATAGCATATGCTGTAGGCAGGTTAAGTCGGTATACTAGCAATCCAAGTAAAGAACACTGGCACGCTGTTAATAGAGTATTAAAATATTTAAAAGGAACAATTAACTATAGTTTAATCTATAGTGGATATCCTTCAGTTTTGGAAGGATATACAGATGCCAGTTGGGTAACTTATGTTGAGGATCATGCTTCCACAAGTGGATGGATCTTCAACCTTGGTGGAGGTGCAGTTTCCTGGGGATCAAAGAAACAAACTTGCATTGCCGACTCCACCATGGCTACAGAGTTCATTGCCCTAGCTGCAGGTAGTAAAGAGGCAGAATGGCTAAGAAATTTATTATATGAGATACCAATTTGGCCAAAGCCAATGGCACCGGTATCCATACATTGCGATAGTCAATCCACACTATCCAAAGCATACAGTCAAGTATATAATGGAAAATCTAGACATATTGGTCTAAGACATAACTATGTAAAGGATTTAATTTTAAATGGAGTAATATCCATAGTGTTCGTAAGAACTGAGAAGAATCTTGCAGATCCTTTGACGAAAGGTCTGACAAGGGACATGGTGTTGAAGACATCATTGGGGATGGGACTCAAGCCCATATCTAATTAATCATCAATGGTGGAAAGTCGACTCACACTTGAGTAACATCAAGTCTTGAGTTCAATGATAAAGTACACTATTAGAATGATTGCAAGTACTTGAATATAGATACATCCCAAAGATTGAAAGTACTTGGACCATAAGTGTAAAGTTGGAAGGTTGAGTTTTACTCTTAATAGACATATAGCATAATTTTGCAGAAATACATATTATGGGTGTATTTCTGATATAGTCTACCTATGTGAGGATGAAGTGAGGCCGCTTCGAAGAGTTAAAGGGCTTGACTCTTAAATTCTCATGAAAAGGGTACATGACACAAGGCCTTAACAAATGTGTCATCTTTATAATTCTTTCGATAGTACCGAGATTTCATGTGTAAGTTGTGCACACTTGTTCTAATGAATAATTGGTTCAAAGCTTGTCTACCAATCTATTCGGGATAAGTGGAACCCATAGCTTACTAAGTAGTGGTTCAAATCGTAAGATACCATTATCTGAAACCATGACATTTCCAAAATTATGGGACTAAGTATATTTTGAAAATGGTGGGGGATTGTGAGATATTTCCAAAATATGGGTAATATATGTATCAATAATTTGTTATACATAACATGATATTGTTGTTGGTGTAGTGGTTGTGTTTATTCTTTCCTAACATGCACTCTCGAGTTTGATTCCGCGCTTGGCTTTCTTTTTGGAAAAACTCCATTTTGAAAAGGCACAACTGTTGATTTAAAATGAAAAGGTGCAAGGAGGATTCGAACCCGAGTCTCATGCGCAAACAGGCATAGCCTTTTGCCACCAGACCATTGCATAACTTCAGTTAATATATGAACGGTAATTATATATGACCCTTCGCAAACAGTGGCTAAAGAAGAATTGCAACTCTTCCCAAGTGACATTATTTTCCTATAAATAGGGCCACTTTGGACATAATGCAAGAACGAATTCAAGCAATTACCATCCATTTCTTTCATATACTAAGTCAACTTATTCTTTTCTAATGCATGAGAAAAGAATAGGTAACATTATTTTGTAACATACTATTGAGAGATATTCTTGGTGTGATAGTGCAAATCATATCAAGGTTTCCAAAGTACCCTGAAGGGGATTTGCTGGTAGTCTCATTTGCATCCGATTGGTGGGGGCGAATCGAACCTAAAGGCTAGTGTAACAACACGCTTTGGAATATACTACATATAATCTTCATCAACAACTTCACAATCAAAGTCTTGCAGCAATTGTCACCAATAAAGATCCAACATATTGTACCATTGACCATCGATTCCCACCTTTCCATATTTTTATGCAAATTCTAGCAAACTTTCCTCTTGCTATGTTGAGAATATATGTATCCACATTCACCGCTTTCTCCATAATAGTCGCAAGACCCAAAAGAAAACTTTCATCATAGTAAACAAAATTGAGGCTGGGAGTTCTTATCCAAGCCATTGTTTTATCGATGGTTGCACTCGTAGCATTGAACTCCGGAGTCCACCGATGTATCGTGAGCTAATGGTCGAAAGTCATCCACGGACCTCCGCTGATCACTTTGTATTTGTCACATGCACCGACTAACATTGTCATGTAGTAACCACTTCCTACATCCATTATTTCTAGTCCCTTGTTAGATTCTGAATGCTTTCCAATTTATAGTATTAAATCTAAGATTTTTCCCTAACAGTTTCACTTGCAATGTATTCTTCTAATGGGTACTCATCTCCTCCATTATCTTAGGATCAACATGAAACATAGGTAGCAATTTGTTACCATTGATAAGCTCCATTTGAACAAGTTTTTTTTTTTGCGATTAGATCTATTTTGGTCCAAACAACATCAGTTTGTGTGCTTAGAACCTTATCACGAAAGGAGATCGGTTCTTGTATATTATCTCTCTTCACTTCTCCCTGATCTAAAGGTTCTTGATGATTACCACTTGTTTTCGACGGCTATTGATGTGCCGTAAAGGAAAAGTTCATATAAACATAATATTTGTTATATTTAATTTGTTTACTAACTTAATATCCAATATAAATTTATAATATAAATTTATAAGTTACTTTTTATATAGAAAATTTAAGAGAGGATGATGATCAAGTTTAATGTAGGGAAAATCTTATATTTCATAAAATATTTACAAAAATAATTTATATTTATCTCCTACTAATGTGCTCAAATCTACAATATAAAAAGTCAAGACATGTTTTTTTGCTGCATTCTTGTAAATTGAAGGAGGAGAAATTATTATTAATAATAATTTCACTTTGTTCATTTAACAACTATTCTATGTGAGATTTGAAATTTTTTTTTTTTTCAGGTGAGATTATAAAATTAAACGCTTACCATTTAAATACACTCATATACAACTTTTTACCACTCCAAGTAATCCTATGCTAGATAACAATAATTTAATATTCCGTATTATTCAGGTATTATAATTCTAGAAGGACTTAGAATTTTAATTTTAATTAATAAAATTACCTCCTTCCCCAATTTTTTTTAAAAAAAGTACTACTACTTCCGCCAGAGGAAAGTAAAGCTGAGGATGAAAAATATATAAAACCAATAGGCCCATGACATAAATATCCTTAATAGTTAACTTATTTTGAATTTAATTTATACACACGAACATTATTAAATATTTTTTATATAATCACAATCGTCAAATTAATAAAAATATTTAACTTAATTTATTTAAATTTAATTTATATGCACTAATATTGTATAATGTTTTTATCATAAAAAAAATGACTTTTTTTTCCTATAATTAACTCATAATTATTGAATTAAGATTCAAGTACTGAGTGAATTAACTTTAATCAAATCTAAAGTCATAAACATCATTGATTTTTATTATTGATTGTGATGAACACTTTTTACTACAAATAAACTATTTATTTAAATAAAAAAAAAACAAAAAACTATCCGTTATTTAACCAGAACCACAAACTCCACCTTACAATTGCTAATGTAAAAGACTCTCCAGAATCTAAATTAATAATCTGATAAACCAATCTTGCACAGGAGAAAAAGGCAACTATAGCTCAATAACGATGTATGAGTTGCTTGTAAGCATCCTTGTTCTCCGAGTAATGCGTAATTTCAGCCTAGCATCATAATAAGTCACATTAAGCATTAAAATTAATCAAGGGATTTTAATCGTTGGATTCATATCAGATGAGATGACTCCTATTTTGACTTCACTAAATTGGCTTAAAATACAACTTAATTATAATAAAAAATCATCTAGTCTTCATCTATAGGCAATCCAATTTCCTTGAGAATGCCCAAAATGCTATTCAAATGTTGAAAAGCTTTTCATATCTTAAGGAATTATAAATTAAAAAGCATGTAAGGCAAATACATACCTTTCGCATCGCTTTTATGGAAGTCAACAATTTTTCACCAATAAATTCGTTGAGGAAGTCGGCCTTGTCTAGAGCTTCCAAAGACTCCGAAAGTGATGTTGGCAATCTCTCAAGGTTTTCTGGATTTGGATCTGTATCTGTTTTCAAACATGTGCAGAAAATTATAAGAACAAAAAAAAAAAAAAATACTTAGAAGATGTTTTTGTAATTTCGATTCATTCAAGGACTAGAGTGACAATAAGACATGCATTCATATATATGAAATGGTTTGTCATTGGAAAATCATATGACATATTTGTTGATAAAAACAAGCACTATATATTCATGATGCATAGTTTATATGATCTTACCAACAGGTTCAGGAAGAGAAAGATGCCTACGAAGACCATCAATGCCGGCAGCAATTATAGCAGCTAATCCTAAGTATGGGTTTGCAGAACCATCAAATGATTTAAGCTCGAAATTGCTTGCTAGGCCACCGGAGGTTCCTGGCGGCGATGTAGCACGCAACGGAGCTTCTTTATTTTCATTTCCCCAGAATTTATATGCACCACTCCATGTGTGGGGTTGTAACCGATCATAACTGCAATTAAATTCAGTAGTCATGTAAGAAAACATAGCATAATTAAACGTTTATAGCATAAACCTTTTCTTTTATACAACTTATAGCATAAGCGCTAAAAATATAAGTACTTACATATAAGCTATTTCTATAATACAAGAAAAAATAAATTTAATCTACTTTTGTTTTGGAATAAGTCAAACTATTTTCATATAAACTAAACATTGTTTTCATAATTAAGTTATCTTGCAGAGTTTATGGAAATAAGTTGAAAACAATTTTTGAATATATCACAAGTTGTTTTCATATACACTCTCAAACAGTATCACAAATACTTTACTCAAATTTAACTCTAAAGTAAAATATACATATACATATACATAAACATTACATGCTCTCTCTGGTCTTAAAAGTAAGCAAAAAGTCAATTTTTTTTTATATTTAAGATCGGAGATAGTATATGTTTTACTATATAGCTATTTAGAGATAGAAAAATTTAACAAAAGATCTTAGGCCTCCAACTAACAGCTTAAGCTTTTAGAAGAATGAGCCCTTATAGATAATTAACAGGAACCTGATAGGAAGTGGTGCTACAAATGGCAAAATTGAAGGAAGATGATAAAGAACTCCAGCCATAAATTCTTTTCCTAAAGTTGATATTCCATACTTTGATGATCCATCAGATGCCATAAATACATTTTGGCCATTCTGCCACAAGCTTAGATGCACATGACATCCTGAACCCAGATCATCTAATGCGTACCTTCAATATTATGACAACAAAACATTGTTATACACTTCATACTTTAAAATTTTTACTTTTGTGCGATAAGGGAAAACAGAAGTTCATCAATTCTAATCAAGTTTTATAAGCTAGACTCCATTGGCACTTACTTTGGAATAAAAGTTGCAAGCAAGCCATGTTTTCTAGCAATGGCCCTAATAGTTTCACGTGTGTAAACTAAGTTGTCTGCAGCTTTAGTACAAATTGTATGTCCCAAAACTAGCTCAAATTGACCTTTTCCAGCTTCTGCATGTATCTGCAATATTTTATAAAGAGATTAAGCTCAGAAAATGAGACAACTATTGGAAAAGGAAACTTTTGAATACCTATAAAGGGCCATTAAAGGCCCTATTTAAGCAATGTTTCAAGCCTTTGTAGCATCGAGACTTCAAATTGAAGACATGTCTACTCTTCGACATGTGTTAGTGTCTGACACTGACAAATATGTTTACATTCAATATCACTTTCATTTTCTTATAAGCTAATAAGAATGATCCTCTGAGGGACTTTGTTTATGCATAAAAACCTAAAATTATTCATGTTTCTGAAGGCATTTCAACCCTTACCTTAAGATATATGAATATTAATTATGTTTCTTAAGTGTCCTGGTAATGGTCACTCCTTCTGGTTTAAAGACTAACAAGTTTATCTTCAAAGTAATTAATTTTGGACCATATCCACTCACCTATTTATGTGAAACCAATTTTTTTACAAAATTTAAATCCAATGAAAATCAAACAAAGCCATTATCATATCTACCATTTATAAATTGATCAAGTTAAAAACCCCTTTTTACCTGTTCTACTGGTATGCCCAAAGAATGTAAAGCAGAAGTAGCTTCGCGAAGTATCGGAGAAACAGCATCAAATGCTGATGAGGAGCAGTAAGGACTTGTGTCAATTGGTTTCCATTCTTCTTTCCCTTCCCTGAATGGATGGTTTTTATCTTTCTTTTTTATAAAGAATTGGCATGATAAATTACACTAATCAAATCACAAGATCTATAATATTGTATACCATTACCTTGTTATACTCTTCAAGAGAAAAAACTCATTCTCAAATCCTGCATTCATTACCTAGAAAGTAGACCATAAGTTAATAGTAACGTTGTTTGAACATCACAAATATAACCCCATGTAAAAATACATTCAACACAATTATTGAATTGACTAGAAGGGAGAGAAAAAATCAATAAAAAGTTAAAAACACAAAACCGTATTATACAGTGTCGGACAACTTTTTGCTGTCGTCAAAATATCATTTCTGGTTAAGTTAAATACCATAGTAAATACTAAATAACACAAACTCTGCAACATACCAAGTCAAATTCATCTTTCAGAATTTTGGTAACTCTTCTTAAGGCTTCTCTGGGGCAATATTCCCATGGTTGACCAGGTTTAAGATTCAGATCAGCTAAAACTATTTCATCTTGCTTGCTCCTATAATGGAAGAGAGTTTCATCAGTATAATTCAGTCTATCTTCTCTAGAAGATATTTTTGCAGACTAAAAAAGCCGACACATTAATATGATAATTTCATTAAACAACATTATGTCAGGAATATTGAGAATCAATTGCTATACAAGCAGGGAATGGAATACGTGTGCAGATAAGTTAGCTTGCAAATGTGAATAATTCTTTAAGCTCAGAACATCGTCGTTAGGAAGAACTTGCGTACCAAGGAATTCTCCTTCTAGTAGACAAATCAGGCATTAATCTTGATTCACCAACCGAACCTAAACCAGACCCTTCTGGAGATCCATCCAGAAAAGAAGTCATTACCATACAAACAAATGGTAAACCGACTCCGTTCTTCGTAACAACATCATCGAACCGCTTTCTAGGAACAACCTGAAACAAATTTTGACAGCACCCTCAGAATATAATATAAATATAAAAATATCTCTAAATTGTTTACAACCTGCAAAATGAATGAATCAATGATGTGACAGAAAAAACCCGGCTAGAGGGAACTCACACGGCATCTGTGCTGCCCTGAATTATCAACCCATAATATACGAACAAATGAAACATCGATCTCTAATTCATCCTTAAACTTTAAGGGAAAATTATCATGTGAACTAACATCATTGCTGGCTAAACTAATCTTATAAAAACTGATTGCATTTCTTGCAAAGATGTCTTTTGCAGCTTCTACAGCCTCAGGTATAGAGAGATCGCCATCGATGCATGAATCACGCAGAACGGAGAAAACAACTTCACGAGACTTCTTTGCACCTGTGAAAAGCAGAACTCGTTATGTTAACAAGTGAATCTTTCATACCTACATGACAAAAGACTCAAGTATAATCTTCATATTTGGTGTATTGGTAGGGATGTTAACCAACCTAAGTAGAAGGTTTCGGGAAATGCGTAGCCATCGGTACTAAACATCACCTGCAATGCAATGTTCACTCTTGTGAGACATGGCCAGAAGTTAAGAAAGTAATTTGGAATAAGTGATAAATATCAACATATATATTCTTTTGATTGTGATGCAAGATACATTAATTTATCTGAAAATCGTTAATAATTCTTTGAATTGCTTATATTGTCACCTTATTTATTGGAGCCAGCTCTAAAAGCTCTTTAAGTGATGAAATCATTCCATGTACACTTAGCTTTGGAATTGCCAACCCAAAGTCAAGGTAAACCTGAATGAGAAGATTGTGTTAGATGTCAGGGAACATGTAATTATCCATATTCAAATCTACTAATATAAGTCACTGAGTTATAAAATGTTTGCCTGAGGGTACACAGATGCTAGATATGATGCTTCCTTTGAGAATGGATAGGATGCATGTAAAAGAACAATCCGAGAATTCGAATATCTCTTGTCCTCAAAAACCGAACGGAGATGAAGAGGATTCGACAGTCGCATATCCAAATCTTTGTCTCCAAAGCTAATTACAGAAAGGAAAAGTTTAGTATTTAGGTAAAAGTAGAGTTACAAGCAACAAAAAAATCATGGCATCTATCTCCAAAAATATTTAAGTAAGAAAAGAAACTACAACTTTCATGAACACCAAACATGACACTGATACGTAAACATTGATAATAATTTAAGCAAATAGAAGTGTTTGAATGTAATTACCCTGTGTGTATCTGCATTGGTAAGTCATAGGATTGAGCAACTTCCAAACTTTGCAAGAAGATGTAGTCAATAAGATTTTTGTTTGCGATACGGATGGGCTTGCCAGCTGAAAATGTAGAATGATAAGTATGAATACCATGAAACAGAACATTACAAAACCAACTTGCATATTCAACTCACCAAGTAACACTTGTCTGAGACCCTCCTCAGCATCATTTTCAGTAACATTTGTATTGATTTCTAAGCCACTGCGGTATGCAACTATGCTTTTCAAACCAAATATCTTACCAGCAACTGTAAAAGGTGATGCTAAGGAACCTATCTTAAGTTATTGAATATATTTTTGTAAAGCTAAGAACTTTTGTTGTGCGGGTGCGGGTTTGAATATGTGCCAAAATCATTCATCATAGATGATTCAAACATCTTAATAGTTATATACACTATTTCAATGCTATCAAATTATAACAATCACTAAATTTTTGATTCGGAAATGCAATATGTATATAACTAAACAAAAAATTTCTCGCCACGTGTTGCGCAGATTAAAATACTAGTACTAGTAGTAATACATATGAAGGATATGATTTCAACTTTGAGACAAATGCTGTAGTGAATGAATCCAGCGTCCAGCAAGATCCATCAGGCAAATCCTTCAGGGAGTATCAAATAATTATGAATACAATTTCAAATAGAAAGATGCAATAAAACAAATCAAAAGTGATTAATGTCTAAGAGAATCTCACTTGATAAAGGATTTCTTCAGCAACCCTTTCAATTCTTAAGATTCTACCAACAAAAGGAGTAAAACTCTTATGCCATTCTATATCATGCTTTTTGTCCAATTCTAAACCATCATCCATAAGTATAGCAGAGATTCCTGCAGCTTTGAAACATGTTGAACACACGAATTGCAATCCGGACACTCTTCGGTGTTCTTCGACGCTTTGCAAAGATAACTCACATCCATAAAGCTCAGATAAATCCCTTAGATTTCTCTGAACATTAAATAAAGGACTGTCATAATAAGATTCCATACAGAAAATATTTGAAATTCTCCAAAACAAAAATAAAACGTGACATTGTGCCATAAACTGATGATTAGTGAAGTTTCAATTTCAAAAATGACACACATCTTCATTTCACATGTAACAGCTTAAGATTAAGATGTTATAGCATTAGCATTTTTATGTATAAGTTATACGAATGTCCTTAAATTCAAACTATTTTCATATAAACTGCGGTTTTCATAAAACCCTGTCACAAGTACTTATGTCAATACATAAGTTCAAATAAGTGAATCCAAACAAATCCTAAATTCCACATGAATCAAACCAGAAAGACCAGAAGTGTTCAGGGGCATTGACTTTTTATTCTTTATACATATTAACAGATTAATATATGTCCCTTCATATTCATAGGATAAAACAATTAAAAAAAATAGAAAAAACAGAATAAAACCAAAGAGAAAGTTATTCCAGCAAAAGGGCATAGATTATTAGAGATATAGTTCATTTATATGTATCTTTCTTCTCTTCCATAGCCTGTCAAGTTTTGTAACATTTTAAAAAATGGATATAGAAAAATAGTTTGAGCAATTAAGAAGTTGAAAAAGAAGTTACCTTAAAAGATAGAGAGTGTTGTGAAGAAGCAAGAGCATCATCACCTTGTGCTTCAGAAAAGGCATGAATAAAAGGCAAGTTTGAATGAAGAGAAACTATGTTGTGAGCATGACCATCCACAAGTTCCACCTCTTCAACCACTTTTCTCAATTCACTCAAATCCATTGTTTTTCACACTGTCTCCTAAGCAAGTGGTCAAGATCAAAATCCTTTGAGTTTGGTTATTTAATACAAATTATTGTCTTTTTTGAACTCACTCTAGACTTACATATAAATAAAAAATTGTATTTAATTCAAATTTAAAATTAATCCATTTTGACTTTTAAGAATTATATATAACAAAAGAAATACGTATTTGGTTTGAATTTGAAACAGATACATCTTGATTTTTACTCTAAGTTTGGAGGTAGTATTATAGTGAAGTCTCTTTCATCTATTTAGTTGGACTTTGGTGCATTTATTGAGCTCGAGTTAGTAAATTAATTTTTGTTTGTTCAGTTTCTTTTTATAATAGGTATTTAAATTAATAAAAATTAATATAATTTATTATTATTATTATTGTAGATTAAATACGTTAATTTTTATTGATTTATATCTTTTATAAGAAGTAATAGTATTTTATGACAATCATATATTTATCAAAATCATCGCACTTTAAATTATCGTTTGGTAGTATAAATCTTTTTTACATGAGCAATGCATGCCAATTGCAGTCTTTTTATAAATATTACATTGGAGATATATATGTATTTGATTCGATTGTGTGTCAGGTTCTTTTTTGTTAAATAATTATTTTGAAAAAAAAATATCAATCTATTTGATCAATGCATTTAGACATATATTTTTAATTTTGTAGTGGTATATTTTGAAAGTACTTTTTAATTTAAGATTAATTTTTTAAGTATATTTATCAACTTTTGGTCATCTGTATATTAATATTTGCTCTCTTTGAATGTCATAATTTAAACTCTAGATATTAGATTGACGCGTGCGAGCAGATGTTTGAAAAGCTAAGAGTCAGAATTACAACTTTTATATTAGAGTCAAAATTAAAATCAAAACTTTATTTGATCAAAACTGTTGATTACTCTTAGTTTTGACCGATAATATTTACTATTGAACTACTTGTTTTTTGTTATAGAACTTTTAGAACAAAAAACGAGTATTATATATTTTGTTATTTTTAGTATGTTGAGTTCGATTTTTTTCTCTTTTCAAATACTTAGATACAATATGACTTTTCTTAATTTGGAAAAAATAGAACAAGAACCTTCCTAGTCAGATTTATGATGGAAAACTAAATTCTATGATTAATCTATTTTTTCAAAATTTCATTAAAACATTGAGGTTTATTTTTATAAGGTTGATTTCACGATGATTCTATTCATTTTCGTAATTTTATTGTTTTCTGATTGTTTAATTTGAATGTTAATAGAGTTGATAATTTGGTTTGACATAATTCAATTTCTAAATTAATTAATGGTAGTTTTTCGATACTTGGGATTGTTAACTATAATACATATTACTATGATGTTTAATTCAGTAAATAAAATAAAATTTACATAGGATTGATTTACGCTTGCTTGATCAATTATATAATT
>JBBPBT010001043.1:1985111-1997940 GCA_037974875.1 Cicer bijugum
TTTTTTTACAACAACTTCTCAGGGTCACAATTAAAATATCATATTAATAAAACAAATAAATTTAGACTATACTACAATATAATTCATATTAATATTTTTTAAAAATAAAAAATATTAAATAGTCAATCATATTGTTAAATTTTTACATATTATTTTTGGGTTTCTATTTTACATTTTATTTCATCAAATAAATGCAAATACCATTATATGTTGAAAAATAAGTTAACCATCACAGTACAATGAGTCAAACAATTGTCCTATATAATAAATTATCATACAAATTTTAAAAATATTTTAAAAATTAAATTAAATAATTGTGATAAACATAATTTTCTTTCATTTTAATTTTCCTAATCATATTCAACTATTACAAATCAATAAAGTAATATTATAAGATAACTATATTTATAATATATAAAATATTACTTATAAAACTTATATAATTAATTAATTAATATCTGCGCAGCGCGCGTGCCATAATCTAGTTATTATAAAATAATTTATAAATTTATTATAAAATAACTTATAAAATAATTTGATAATAATATAAATTATAAATAATTATTAAATTGTAAAATAATTTATAAATTATAAATTTATTATAAATAATTGTAAAATAATTTTATAAATTTATTATAAAATAATATTATCAAATAGATTTTGGAGGTAGTTAAGAAATTGTGGAAGAAAGAGGAAAAATAGAGTAGGATTGAAGGAGATTAATGATTGACAAGGGAGAAATGAGAGAGGTCCACATTCGATGTGGAAAATATTTGTATAGGTGGCATTCGAGGGTGAGATGACATTCGATGGTGAGGTGGCATTTGGGGGTGTGTTGTAAATATATATAATAGATAATACATAGATGGATATGATCACATGTACTCCATGGAAGAAAAGAAGCCAAACATCACAAATATCAATTTCTTAGTGCAATTGGTTAATAAAGAAAGGAATCAGATTCCTTAGAAGATGAGAATGGTAGCGTAGAAAGGCCTTTTGGAGTAGTCAAAAAGCTACATATCAATGTTCCTCCAAACAAAGGAAAACCCTCTTTACAAACTTTAAACTGTGCAACATTGTTAAAACCAAGTACAATTTTCAATTGAACCAAAATAGCTTAAAAAAAAAATTTCTCTTTCTTCTGAATGGAAAACACAACACTGAAGGCAGAGAATCTTAAGCCTATTTTTCTCAAAGCTGGTGTTCCTTTAGCTGTATCTTTAGCTGGTTTGATCTATGCATGGATCATGACAAAGAAAAGTTTATCAAAAGTCTCTTCCTTTTCAGAAAATGAGTCTCATACTCCTGAAATCAATTCTCATGAAGGAACTAAACATGAAGAAAATTTTAACAACTTTTCTTCTATGGAAGAAGAAGAAGAAAGTTATGATGATGTTACCTCTATAGATAATAGTGTTCTTTCTGAGAGCTTGATGATCAATGAAAACCACCCATGTTTGGAACAAGAGATTACTTGCTTAAGAAGCAAAATTGAAGGTATGCAAATTAGAGAATTGGCCTTAACTTTGCAATTTGAAAAATATTGTGAAATGAAAGATCAAGAAACTTTGCTTATGGAAATAAAAAACATGTTGTCGATGGAGATGTCTCGTGTCGAGTTTTTTAATAAAGAGATTTCATTCATAGAGGCAGAAACTATGAGGTTGGAGTATTTTGTAATCCAATACTTGAGGATTGTTGAAAAATTTGAGTATTGGAAGTCAGAGAATAAGGTGCTTCATAAGAAAGTTCAGAAGCTAGGTAAAAAATCAAAGGCTCAATCACAGTTGATTAAGGAGAAGGATTTGATGATCAGAGAGGGAGAAGAAGAAATCTTGAGAAACCATGATGAATTGCAAAAAAGGGCTAGTGTGATTCTTAAGTTAGAAAATGAAATTAGAGAGATGAAAAGAGTTTTTGATCATTTTTATGATGAGAAGAATGAACTTGTCAAGAAGCTTGAAACAGCAGAAGAAAATGCAAATGCATGTAAAGAAAAGTTACATAAAAAGCCACTGAAATATTATTTGCAAGTTGAATCAGAAGATGTAAAGAAGGAAGATTACAACAAGGTTCTCAATGAATTGGAGCAGGTTAAGAAGGAACATACAACTGAATTTGAAGAACTGATTCACTTGAGGAAGATTAATGGACAAGATTGTTCTTTCTCGGAGCATTACAATGTGTCTTGCATTGGTTCTGTTTCTCATGGTGATCTTGCTTGTTCCAAAAAGAGAAAGTTGCTTAAAAGGATCAAAAAATGGGTGGTGGATGGTAGTGAAAAGGCAAGAGTGAAGCCAGAAGCTAAAAGCAGTAGTGATGAAATTAAGTGCTTTGGTTTGCATTCTGTTTCACATGGATCAGAGAAACCTGAAGTTCCAGATACTTCAAGGTTTTGCTCTAGTGCATGAGGCAAAATATCATACTATCTATTCCTTTGAAAAAGAATATTTGAAAAAGAATCTATCATTGATAATTCAGTTCGAAGGCGTGTTAGGTGATACGTGTTAATTGTATAACACCAAAACGATTATAACATATATGGTTACAGTCGATTATTCTATTTTTTTAAATTAGTGTCGGCGTGTTAATGTTGTGTTTGAGGCTGTTAGACAAAAAGTCAAAACATAATTAGACCAAGTCATTATCTTCATGTAATAATTGATATACTAAACAGTATAATAAAGAGACTTTGATGTTGATAAGTCAAGAAAATGATTATGTTATCTAATTTTAAACTTCTTTCAGACTTTGATTTGTATACTTCTGCAAGATATGGGAACTTTATTTTATGAGTTGTTCTTTTGTTATGTATCTCTCTGTTCCAAATTTTAGAATGAGTTTTACTTAAGCAGACAGTTTTACTTAATGCTTGAAGTACTTTTTTTGGGCATAATTTAAGGACTAAAAAAAGTACTCCTTCATCTAATGATTAATCACTAGTGTCTTTTTGCTAATGATTGAGGCTAAAAAATAATTTTACAATATAATTTATTTCAGCATTTTTCAGAAGTTATTTTTTTTTTAAATAAGGTGAACTTCTAACATTTTCTTTTCAAATGACAGGAGAAAATAATAATTATAAATTTCTTAAACACGTCTTTTATAAAAATGTTTTATCTTGTACAAAAAGCACAAACAATTATTTCCTTTGATATCAGTAATAAATTGGGAAAGTTGGTTCATTTTCTAATCAGTTGTTTATATAAATTTCTCTCTCTTTTTTAATATAATTAATCTATGTTTTTGAAATAAGAAAATATCATATCCTTATTAAGGAAGTACGGAACTAATTAAGAATATATAAGCATATTAATGGTTTTGTGTACTATATATCAATGTCAATAATCCAATCCAAATATTTGAAATCCTGGTGTGAGTCAATTCCTATGATTTCTAAAATGCTTCAAAAATAAAAATTGTGGATAGAATCAACCACGTTATCCTCTTCTTTCCTATGTTTTCTTTCTCTTTCCTGTTCAAACCAAACTAAAGCCACAAAAGAAGAAATATAAAAAGCTAATAATAAACTATAGAATATAAATAAATTCTCTTCAACAACAAAGAACAAACTAAGATCATGGAACTTTCTCTTCTCAGCCATAAGCACCATCCTTTGCTCCTTCATTGCCCTCTCACCTCCAATCTCTTCACAAGTATATATAACTAACTTCTCTCTACTCTACAATTTTTCCTAATTAATTACTCTTGTTTTTATCTAAAGTGAGTCTAAGACAATTGAAATGTTTATCTCCACAGGGACACACACAAAAGTTTACCACAAAAGTACTTCAAATAGGTTATTACCATCACCATGCAGCTGTTCACATTCTTTCTCCAATAAAATTGCAGCAAAACCAGTCACCATGTCTTTACAAATTGAAGGAAGAAGAGCATTACTTAATTTTCTCCTCACAACATGTTAGTTAGTTAGATATTTTAGATTATTCTCTTTATATATGCTATTCAATGTTGGAACTATTACAAGATTCTTAGTTTTAATTAATGTTTTTATGTTATGTACATGATCAGTTGGTGGAGTTTATGCATGTGATGTGGCTGAAGCTGTTAGCACTAGTAGAAGAGCTGTATGTGTCCCTATTATAAGAAAAAATGTTGATTCTGAAAATATGATTACTTATTGGAATTGTGCTTTTCTTGGTTTTGGTTTTATGCAGCTAAGAGGAGCTAAAATTCCTGAAAGTGATTACAAAACTTTGCCAAATGGTCTCAAGTAAGTATATGTTGATTACATCTGAAATTGCTTTGATTATGGTTTTGTGTACCTTCAACTTTGGTAGTTGACTCTGATGACTAATAAGTTATGAACTACTGCTAACACTAACACCTAAACACCAGTAGTAATTTAAGAAAATGAAAGTGATTGAATATAACTTCAATGTCTGATACTGGCACACGTCGGACACCATACAAAGCCTTCAATATGAAGTGTTTGTGCAACAGTGCTAATATGTAATGACTGATGGACTTAAAAAATGTGTTAAGCCTTGAAATAGATATGATTATAGAGGAATTGCCTCACCTAGTGGTACATTTATTTTAAGTTTCACTCAACCTAGAGAAACAGAATCTATCACTTGTGTTTGATTGGTAAACAAACTTTCAACCCCTTTTCTTGTTGTGTTTCATTTTTAAGATATATATACATCTGGTTAGGGGGGTAGTGTGTGATAAAACTTTATCATGTTCAGGTACTATGATTTGAAGGTTGGGAATGGAGCTGAAGCTGTGAAAGGATCCCGAGTTGCAGTACGGTTGTGACTCAGTTAGATATGTTTCACTCATTAGTGCTTTTGCATGTTTATATTTAGCATCAACTCAACTCTACAATCTTTTGAATGGGAAACTACAATATTACTCAAAGCTTGCTAGTGTTTTCATCAATGAAATTGATGGATGCATATTGTGTTACTTATGTGTATACAATTATGTTCTGAAGACAGAAAAATTTATAAAAAAGTGGGTTATCAATGTTACATCCACTGAAATTTTGGTTCCTTCCATGAAGAATTACATGGACCAATGAAAACTAGATCAAACTCTGAGCTGTCTCCTCATAGATAAAGTAATATTTTGTTGAACTGTGTTATAATGATTCATTTAATAGTGAAAATAAAGAAAAATTGCACCTTATTCATCCTAGTAGAAGATTGATGTGCATTTTCTCCCTTAGATTATGATAGGCTGGCATGTGGACTGAATTTCATCTGCATATGCAGTATATTAGTGATATCAGAATTTAGAAATAATCATATTGTCATAATTGTAGATTCACTATGTTGCTAAATGGAAAAGTATCACCTTTATGACTAGTAGACAAGGAATGGGCGTTGGAGGCGGAACGGTATGATCCTAGAAACTCAGCCAAAATCTACATATTCTTTAATTGATTGTTCTAAGTTAACAGATTCTTACAAAAAAAATTATGTTCGTGTTTATGTGAAGCATGTTGACTAGTAGACTAACCGGTTTTGATCTGATAAAGCCTCAACAATGCATTGTATATTTATATTTGAAACTAGAGGACTTCATAGTAATTTCTCTTATTGATCAGGATACATGAGTGTTTTGTAAATTAGTCCAATTATAGCTTATGTTGGCAAATGAAGGAAATTATGATTTTCTGTATTACTAATTATTTGTTTAATTGTATGAACGTATATAAGGTATATTTTTGTAGCAAAATTTTCTTGTTGATTGATTAATAAGAATATGCTTAAATTATTGCAGCCCTATGGATTTGATGTAGGCCAATCTGTGAGAGGAAATGTCCTAAAAGGTTTGGATTTAGGAGTCGAGGGCATGCGAGTAGGAGGCCAGGTGAGAAGTGATTTCTATGAGCAAGAAGATCTTTGTGTTTTGTTACAAATTTCATTGAAATCATGACAATAAGTAAATGGAAGCTACACATGATACTAATGAACAACCACATGGAATTGAAATTTATCTTACTCAAGATTTTGCTTTGTTTTACTTCATCTTTGTCTAGTAAATTGTTGTATAAATGTATAATTATTCAAGCATTTTAGCACACTAGTAGCATTTGTGCGGATATTTTTGCATAAATGGGTAAAAATTGTTTAGATTTTTAATTGGATACTTGGATCATATGCTGTAAGCAGTAATTTAGTTCAGTTTTCTGCAGCGGCTGTTAATTGTACCTCCTGAACTTGCCTATGGAAGCAAAGGAGTCCAAGAAATCCCTCCAAATGCAACAATAGAAGTGAGTTACTATGATCTCTTTATTATGATTAGTTTCTTATTTTTTTTTTTTTATATAAAACAAGTTTAGGTAAGTTGTGTCTTGGAGACTATTAGGGCAAAGGAATGCCTCAAGACAGAGAGAGCATTTAGTGAGGTACTTATATATTATACGCCAACGAGGTCCTCACATCAATTAGTTTATGTAATTTGGTACTAAAGCTACCATTTTAGCTCTATGTCACAAAACCCATACTATATGCTTATGTATCTATACAACTTCTGAGTTCCATTAACACCACCACACAACTCTAATTGATCAAATTCCTTAGGCTTAATTACTTTTTCCAGTTCTGAGTTAGCAAGGTGATTTTTGTCTCTTTTGGATATGGTGCTGGAGGCTCAGTTCACATTAACTGATTCTACCACTTTAGCATATCTCTTCCAACTCTAGATGTCTAATAAGAAAGAAAATTTCATTAAATTTTTATCATATAAATACTTATGTATAAACTATTTTTATAACAAATGATAAAATAAAGTCATACTTTTCTGATATAAACTATAAGTTGTTTTTATTAACTATTCTGGAGAGATTGTAAAAATAAGCGGAAAACAACATATTGACATGTCATAAACTGTTTTCATTAACTCTCTAAAAAAATCTTACAAGTTACAAGTTGTACCAGTAAATAAGCTCAAAAAGGTAGCCATAAAAGAAAGAAGTAAAAATGACCATTCTTGAATGTTTTGTAGTTTTGTTATGACATTAAAGTGGATTTCATTCAATAATACATTTTCACCTTTGCAACTGTTGGATTGCAGTTGGATGTTGAACTGCTTGCCATCAAACAGAGCCCATTTGGGTAAGTAATGGTTTAAAAAAAAATGATATTTTCCCTGCATTATAGCACTCCTGTAGTTAATTTCAATGATTTGGGTTCTGCAGGACTGCTGTAAAGATTGTTGAAGGCTAATGCAATGGTTTAATATTCAGAGTGCTAAGTTAACATATTGTGAGAAGATAGTCTCCACCCTAGTAGAGACTAAGGAGGCCCTACCAGATACCCTTTAGTTCACCCTTGATGTGAATGAATCTATAATTTTACCTGTATTTGGATTGGCAAATAAGAAACAGAGAAAAAGTTGAAGCATTGGTCAAAAAAATTGATCATTTGTACTCAATATTTAATACATGATTTATCTTTGCTAAGAGTGAAAATGTTCATGAGACTGGAACACAAAAATATAATCAATTAAAAGAAGAAAAAAGGATGGTTGTTTTCATTTTGTGTTCTTGCACCGCATCACTAATTCTTTCAACTTTTGAATTTCATGTAGTATGTAAATGAATATACAAGTTTTGCTGAAAGTAACACTAGTTCTTCCAAATTTCTTAAAAAGAAACTATAGTGGCAGCACCTTCCCATACAATTTGATCTTCAAAATGCTAGCCTTGAAGCTTCTTCCTCAAGCTTGCAGGAGAAACTCAACAGAAAGTGAGCCATTGCCTGAAATTATCTGCGGCGCCATTTGATATTGAAGTATACATATAGAATTCCACATTCAAATGTGCACTTAAAACCTTTCTTGTGAGAATATTCTCATTCTTTGTTTACAATGTGGAAACCTTGTCAAGAAACATGAAAGAAGTAGACTTACAATGTTTGAAACCCAAAAAAAAAAAAAAAAACAGAGAGAACCTTCAGATACCATCAAGAACACTAGACTTACAGTGTTTTCATATGGTGGCCCTGCATGGAATCTTATGATGAAAGTCTTGCCATTGCTGTCATCCTTCTCAAGGTTTTGTAATAAAAATTGACTTGAAGAATATGTTTTATGTGCTAGATAAGTATTTGACCATTCAAGAAAGGTTGCAATTTTATGTGACAAATACGTATATGTGAAAGATAACTTCTTAAATATTAACTTAAATACCATAAAATTGTTTAAACACCATTCATGAATGTATAGCTATTAGATTCAATTATTTAAATTAATTGTCAGTATTGTATATGAGACTTAGATACCACATCTCAACCTAAAACCTTAAGGCATTAGATGTATGGGTCATTCTCCTTATATATCCAATACAGCCTCCATTCTTGGTCAATGTGGGACTAAACACTCATAATTGAATACCCAGCATAAGGGGATAGAGCCTAGAAATAACTTTCAATTTTAAGACATAATGAAGGACCATATACTACTTGCAAGAAGAAAAAAACTTCAAGTGATAAACTTACAATTATAATTAGTCCATCCTATGCGTTGATTAACTAAGTCGTAAACAACTATCTTATCTTTCAAGACAAGATCTGCAAAAGATAAAATCATACTTGCATAAAATAAACATGAAAATTTTAATTTATGATTATCATACTCGTGCATATTTACTACCTTCTTTTTGGAAATTTGGATTGTTGTACAAATGAAAAACATACATAAATTTAAACATCTGTTAGGAATCAATTTGAATTTAAACCATACTTTGTACCACTCAATCAGTTATTTTCCATTTTCACACCATTTTCAATTGCAAGGGCAAACATCTTTTAGAATTTTTTACCATTAAAATAAGTTGTCGTTCAATAATCAAATGAGAAAATTCTAATTTTTTTCCCGATTTCTTAAAAAGTTTATAGTTAGTTCAAATTTTTCATCATCTAACCTCTTAATATTGAGGGTATACTTTCCATTTTCTGGAAACCTATGCACCATACTGCAGCATTCTGTTAAAGCAAATTGGTGCATCAGTGGCATAAAACTCCAAAAAAATAACTTACTTAAATGCAAGAATATAACCAAGATCATAACATACTTCATACTTACCATTCAATCATAGTGCACAAGGTATTATAAACAACATTATTAGAAATTAAACATTTGTACAAGTTGAAAGATATATTTGCCTAAAAGGGGAATTGCAACGTTTGAGTGCACAGAGTGTGTTGGCCTCTTGTTTTCATCCACTGCGTTACATAATCAGCCATCTAAAGAAAGTTTTTATAGTCTTCCGAGTTCACCACTCAAAAATTTGGAATATGGAATCACAAAAAATAAAGAATCTACACCATTTTTGGTATAATTTTTTTCTTTATTATAAAAATGTCCTTTGCAATTTTCTAGTTAAAAAAATCTTAACTCCTTAATTCTTATCTTCTAAGAACTTTTCCTAAAAAAAAGCTTATAATTCTTAAGGCGTGGCTCCGACAAATGATAAAAATTTAAGGAATCTATATACTAATTGTATTTGTATTGTTGCAATTTATTTATCAATATTAACCTTATATTCATATTTTTCAGATACGTGCCAGACATGCATGTTTATCGAATATGTTGTTTGACGTCAACCTTTATTTGTCAAATGTACAACGAACTCAAATTCAGACAACTCCATTCTAGTGGGTTTTGTTTATGCCAACAAATTTACAAATTTATGGTGCTTTGTCGTGGGAGTTGGTTAGTAGGTGGGATGCACGTAGTGGGGAGTTTAGGATTAGGGGTAGGATAGTTCATTTTACTTCAAATGATGTATGTTTAGCTCAAGGACGGACAATAATAGGTGAGTTTTTGTAAGAGTATGAAAATGGAGAATGTGATACATTGTTATTGTTTATAGGAAAAGAAGTAACTTGTTATATGATTGGTATGTTGCTTCATGTGTTTCATATCATCATTGCCAAATTATGGAGACTCTTTATACTCATCGCCTTTGGCGGGTTCCATTTTCTCCAATCAGGGAATTGAGTAAATACTCGTTAAGTTAAAACACTTGATAACCTAGAGTCTTTGCATTGCTACAATTGATGTGTAGCTGTGCATAATGTTTTAATTGAAAGTTTAAGTAGGACTGAAACTATGTTGAAAGAGGGGAAAGTAGATTCGCAAACAATAGGTTGTGCAACAGTTCTACAAGTATATATATTTTATATCACCATTTTTCATCTTCTATAGTCTTTATATTAAAATTTATTTATTAAATATCTTAATATTTATTTTAGATCTTGTTGTTCAATCACTTGTCCTTGGGTTTAACCTTCGATTCTCAAGATTTTTGAATTGACAAATCTTACAGTGTCAAAAGAAAATAATATTAAAATCATTTCAAAATATCATGATAAACATTTATATTATTTGCTTGTATAACTGAATCTTACATGTGTTGTCATCATCATCAAGGTTGTTAAATCCGATACGTTCATCTTCAATAGTACCACAACCAATGAAGTTCCAATTGATGGTGCAAGTGTCACACAAAGACTACAAAAAATAACTCAATTCAATCATTAACCACCGTGGGCACTTTAGTAACCATCAATTAGCATACCATTGACCACATAATATGAAATTTGTTACACCTACCATATTTAGATAGAAATAATTCAGTAACCAATAATATTTACACTATTAACAAAAAACAAACACTCAAAAAGACCCATAATTAGCACACCATTAATCACATAATATGAAATGTGTTAGACCTATCAACAATTTTGACAATGATGAAACTTAATACTTAAACTTAAATAATTACCATGATTGATTAACAGTTCACAACTCTGAATTTTAGACATAAATAATTCATGAATCACCTATTGTACTTCATTAATCAATAATATTTACACTATTAACAAGAAAAAGAAAGACCTAGAAAAACCCATAAAATTGTGTAGGAACCTAGAGAAAGAAAAATCCATACCTAAGAAAAACAATGTAGTAAAGCAATAATCAAATCAAAATACACCAAAACAAATTGCAATTTTTCTCAATACTAGTGTCTAAAAAACATCACTATCTTAAAGTAAACAAGTTAAACTAAACAAGACAAGCAAACAATCCCATCAATAAATAAAAGACAAATTTTGAAAGTCAACATTGTGGGAAGAGAAGGAAATGATAAATTACCTTGATCATGATGTTTCTTCGTCTTCCTTCGAAATCAAAATCAAATAAGTAAATAATGAGGAATTATGGAAGAAAAGGAAGATTAATGTGTGAGATTTGTTTTTGTAGAGGAACACAAAAAACAAGAAAGTGAAAGAAGATAGATAAAAAAGATGGGGAAAGTAAAGGTAGAGAAAGATTGTGTGAGGGTCACATATGCATAATATACACTATATAGTATTTATATAAAAAAGTGTGTTTAATTTGAATTTTTACTTTTTGTATAAATTAATTGAAAACTATAAGAGATTTTTACTATTAATTTAAATTTTAAATAAGAGATTTTTTGTCAAAGTTATAATAGGAATTAAGATCCATTATTTCCTTGCTTAGAAACAAAATATTTTGCACATTATATGTAGCAAAACACATTTATGTTTCATTATTTATCCGCTATTTTGGAAAAATAAGAAATCCTTGATAGATATACTATCTCACAACAATATGTATTTAATAATTAAATCACTCCAATTGATATAAGATATGAACATACTTTTCAATTATTTCAAAAATAAAATTAACAAATATTTTTAAGAAAACTAACAATAATGGTAACAATAATGGTAGTCATTTATGTTGAAAAACCCTATAATGTTGTGCTCAACAATTCATGCCAATTACATGATGAATAACCAAAGGCGGAAGCGTACCTGTGGGAATTGCCATTGATGAAATCCTGGGATGATGATAGAGCCAATGGGTTGAGTGATCTTCCTCAACAAAACACCCTGAAGATCTTGCTCTCTTGATGGGGATAGAGAGAACCAGAGAGTTTTCTCCTTTTGGTTTGTGAAACTGAATAGTCTTATTGTGTTTGCCTTGGGGACCACTACCCATATATATAACTATTATTAGTTATATCCCAAATTGCAGTATTTATAATTCAGCCCCTCATTAAATTAGAAACTGCCTGGTATCTACACTATTAATTTTCATAACTATTATGCTCTTTAGCCATAAACTATTATATATTATTTGACTCCTAGTTTATTGGCTAATTATATAATGACCCTAACACACTTTATTAATTAATTACATATGTGACCCATAAATCTTTAAATTTAAATTCAAACACAAGTTTTCTTAAACATGATTCAAGAGTACGAAGGTAAAACCACCGTTTCTTCTCCTTACTTCAATTTAAAATCTCTCTTAACTACCTATCCACAATAATTTATTTGTAAATTACAAGTAATAATAACAACAAAATAAATGACACTTACATCAATATATAATCAACAATTAGAATAAATAAAAGTGAAACTATCTCATTTTTAAATACTTTAAATACTACACACTAATTTCCAAATGATATGATTTTAAACACATACCATATTCTCAGAGCAATCCTACTACTCCAAATTTTATCACAATTAAATTTTCTTTTGAAGTAATCCTTATCTCTTTAAGCAAACTAAAACATGGATTTTTCAAGTAGCAGGCAAAGTAACTAACTAGTTACTAGAAGGTAGTAAAACACGTTAGAAAACACAAAATGAATTAAGTAGGCTTAAACCATTTTCAAGGTTAAACAATATTATAAAAATTGATTTCTACATTTAAATTATTATAAAAAGTATTGGTAAATCAAACATTTTTTTAAAAAAATTAATTTAAAAATGATACATCTTTAAAATTTCATCTATATTTTAAC
>JBBPBT010001043.1:2027648-2038480 GCA_037974875.1 Cicer bijugum
AATATATATTTTTTTTAAAAAGACTTTATGTGATTTTACGTGTATATACGTGTACCCAATTAATGTAATACTTTTATGTGTGTTTGACGGATGTGAAGTATGCATGTAGTTATATTTCAATTATTTATAACTATTTTCTATTTTTAGTTCTTTTTTTTATAAACAATAATCTTGAGATAGTAGTGATATTGTGTTCGATTTTCTTTATTTTTATATACTTGTTATGATATTTTGATTTTATATATATTTATTAAGATTAAGTAATTAATATAAAATGTTGATATTTTATTTATTTATTTTATAATTTTGATTATTCTCTAATGATGGTAATATTTTAATTTGAGCATTTGAAAAAATAAGTATTATTATAGGGATTATTTTGAATATGAGAGTTTTGATTATCAATGTATTTTAAAAGAGTAATTATTTTTATTTATAAATTATTAATTTTGAAATATTAATAATGTTTTATTAATGAAATTGTGTTTTAAAAAAATAAAATAAAACTAGTAATAGTAAAACCTAAAAGGAGACTAATGGGTCTGGCCCATGTGTTTAAAGAATTTCAATTGTAAATAAAATAAGATAAAAGAATAAGGAAGGAACGGTCAGCCGTAAAAGCAAACAGGAAACACATCAACAACATGTGGTTTGACACTAGATCGATAAGTGTTCTAGAAAAATTCCTCTGTTTTCATATAAATTTTAGTATGTTGTTTTACTCATTTAGATAGTCAATAAAACACACTTTTCCAGATTTTTAACAACCTCAATTTCTCTATAAAATAATTGACTTCTCCGTTCATAGAATTCGTTATTTTGCACCATTCTCTTTTACCGTATGTTCGATTTGAGTGAAACCAATGTCAAACGACCGAATGGAAAGTGGCTATATTATCCATTGATTAGTTTTCTGATTTATGGTAATTTTCATTGACTGAATTTCAAATTTAGTTTTTAGAGTATATCTCATAATTTATTTTTGACGTTTACCCATAAACCGTCGAGTTAGATCAATTGAAGGACAAATAATTAAAGAACAAAGACTGTTTGCTCGTGGAATCGTATTCGTGCGTGAAAGCGTCAAAATTAGGTAAGGGGCGAGATAACGTTTGAATATTCATGAGTATAATATAATGTGAGATGAACGGGAAAACCGTATTTCCCAACGATTCATTCGAGACTTGCTATATACGGCTTTAGCCCTTTGAGTGATAAATTGATTAATGTAAAAATATGGGAATTGTGAGATTAAAATATGAAATAGAAATATTTATAAGGTGTTGATTGATTTAACTTCGTTAAATGTGTGGTGTTTGATATTATTGTGATGTTTGATTTATTTTTATTAAATGTGAGATATTTGATATTATTGTGATATTGGATGTCGAATGAATTTTATGTATATGTTTGATTAGACGTGCTTATGTGGCGTGATAATACAAAATGAATTCTTTTTAATAAGTTTACGTGATTATGATGATGTATAACTAATATTAATGATATTATAAATTTGTGACGAACCTATGTGACGATGTATGATTGATGATAGTGATGCTATAAATTTGTGATGAGTTTATGTGATGAGATATGATTAATGATAGTGATGTTGTGAATTTGTGATTAGAATATTGAAATAACTTCATAGTTGGTGAAATAATTGTGATTCAAATTTGTATTTGAGATGATGGTCTTAATGGAATATCATAGGCCAATGAGGGGAGAAAATAAATATTGAGAATTTACGAAGTGAAGATTATTTTGTCATCATATAGGTAGGGTCTGACAAACCTAGTGATTTCAGGGAAGTACAACTGAATATGCCTGATTGTGGCAGTCTGTTGTCGAGCCTTAAGGTAAGATTGTTCGACCTTGGAGGTATTCGGGTGGGGAATTCCAAGGTGACTTGGAGGTAGCACTCAAAAGGTTGAGAGCTACCACACAATACATGTTTACCTCGACTGTCACGTATATGTGTCTCGGGTTGAGTTGAGGGGATCTATGAGGACAGGACCAATTTGATTTGTTCGTCCACTAGGATGGTGGCATAGTATCAAGTCTCCTAACCAAGTACTTCAGAGTTAGAATGGTACCACATTATGAAGTAGAGTCTAAACTCATGCATAGCATTGCATTTTCTTGTGATTGTTTTTTTGTGATTAATATGTATTGTGTGTGATAATAATTTCTACGATGATTTGATATTACAGTAAAGTGTATTGATTTTCCTTGATTTTGACTATATAAGTTAATCAATTTTGCTAAGCGAGCCAATTTCACTTTGAGATGCATGAAAATTTTTTTAGTGCATAAAATTCTCTTGAAGCAATGATAAAATTTGGTTAGCACAAATAATTTTGCAAAGAGAAATTGGTGGGAATCACATATTAGGGTGAGTCATTTAATGGGCTAGTGTTAACCTAAAATCTATAAATATCTTATCTTCCCCATCATTTTTCAGTCATAATTTTCCTATCCCCTTAGCCAAACTTTGTCATAATTCCAAACCAAACACCTATCACCGAAAATTCATCGTCCCCAACATTTATTTTTTTAGTTTCGAATCAGAGTCAACTATACTATTGTATAACACTATAAAAGCACAACACTTGACAAAAGTTTTGATTAATCTAATTAAAAAGTAAATGGTAAGATCATAACGACAACTTGTATAATTACTAAAAATTGTTAAATTCTAATAGCATGGGGTTTAAATTGTGTTTTAAAACTTTTTCAAAGTAAATCAATTTAAAAAATACCTTTGAAAATACAATATGAGTTTATAAAATCTTTTTAGAAAATCTTGAAAATAAATCAACTAGAATCTTAAAAATAGAGAAAGAGATAGAAGATAACCCAAAAATTTATACTTGTTTGTCAGCAAATTGATATCTACATTCAATCCCTTCAATCTGAAGGGATTTCTACAAAATCGAACTAGTTTTTCAATATTCTACTTAAGTATATTTCTATCTTATTGACTATGCTATAGTCTTTTCAAATTTCTAACTTAGTCAAATCAAGATTTTTTAAGAAATAACAACTATTAGACCAAGTTACAAAGTGAAATAAATTAAGTTACAAAGTGAAATAGACTTTGTAAAATTACAAGGCTATAACTATTTTTCAAAAAGGGATAATAAATTTAAGCACCAAATACAAGTGAAATGCGTTCAGAAGAAAGGATTTGAAATTCAAGTGTTCATTAGTTTTTCAAAATGATGCTCGTGATTCCAAGTGTGTAATCTCTTAAGCAATATATCTTTCAATTTCTTAGCCAAACTTGCAATGACGTAGTGTATGATTAGTGTATGATTCATAACACGATCTTGTATTACCGTGTACTAAAGTGGAAAGCTAATGCAAATTTCAAAAATCGATTTGTTGTCGGTGTCCATTCTAATTGTTTAAAACTTCTTCTAGATTATTCTTGAATGATTGCGAGAACATTTAGAAAATGCTTTGTTTTGCAGATTCTATTTCATAGAAAAATTTAATTTCAAAGTTTGTCCTAGAGGAAACGTAACACTAGAGAAAACGTTACACCAGATGATTCAAAGTTTGGTCTCCACAACCACATAAACGAAAGTTGTGCACCTTGGTGCTAGAGAATACAATTAAAAGATTAATTTCAGTAGCAGCAAGTTCAATAGTAATGAATAGAAAATATCACTACATTTTCACTAGAGAATTTACAACTTAAAATAAGTATCATTATTTTTCAAACCAACTTAGTATAATTATTTTCCCTTTTTTTTTTTGTGATTACAAATCCATATATTGTTGAACAATTTTGCACACAAAATATAAAAATAATTTCATTTGAATTTATGCATCAATATTTTTCAGTAAATTTAAATGATATGAGTATGAGTATCAATGCATGAACAATTATATTTATAATGTGTTGACATTTTAATATGAGCTTTCTCATTTGTTTTATCTCAATGTTGTTATGAGTTATTATTTGCCCCCTTTGTAATTAGACAAAAAGGCGTGAAATAACATACATCATAGTCAAAACAAAGACAAAACATCGAAATGAAAATATAAATACTTATATATTAATTAAAAAGAGTTTTATGAAAAATAATGTTTAATTTATTTGTTGGAATTGAGTTCATTTTATATTTAAAGTTTTTATTATAACAAAAGTACTTCATGAGAATAATATATTTGACTTCAAAAGGTATGAAAAAAAGATATGATCAAAATTTATAGAAGATTTGATCAAGATTTATCTACAATAAAATATGAAAAAGAATCAATCTGAAAAATTTACAAACGCAATTTGAAAAAAATACAAACAAAATCAATATAAAAAACTTACAATCTAAACCTAAATTAACAAAAAGGAACATAATCAATTTGAAGAGGGGTTGTAAAGGTGGTTAGTTCCTCAAAAGTCTGGGATTGTCAGTATATTTGGGAGGACTGGCTTGGAGGGTCACGTGCTTTGTAATTCAACGTATTTGAATTAATAGATTAAAGCCTTCTAAATGAAGGGACTAGATGCAACCATGTTAATGGTGAACTAGGATAAATCTACGTGTCAAATTATTTATGCTTTCATTACTTGCTACCTCTGAATCCGTTTGCTTCTACTTCAAGTAAGTCACAAAAATCGAACTAGTTTTTTTTTTATTTACTTATAAATTATCAAACGGTTATCAACTTCGGCGATCATAATTCAACCTCTTTATCGTGTTTGCACCTTCAATTGGCATTAGAGTTCGGTCTCAAGGTTGAGCATTTTTACAATGCTTGAGAAAAGATCCAAGGGTTCACTATGTCTGGATTCAGTGAAGAAGCTGCTGGAGAAAATGTGACACCCTAAACCTTAAAATAATATATATAATAATTTATATTATATTTCTATAAAATTTACAGTAGATAAATAAAAACATGTTTTCAAGAAAATAAAAACTTTTATTTTTAACTTGGGATATCATGTTTCTCAAAAATCAAAAGAAACACTTTAAACTTATTTTCTCCATTAAAATAGTGTAATCTTAATTTTAGTATTATTACTTGATTTAATTTAAAAAATTACTAGTACTTCTAAGTTTTTCATACAAAAATTCGTTTCAAATTAAATAAGTAAAATACAAATTAAACCCTTATTCATGGTATCACCTATCATAGTGTGGTTCCTCCCAAACTTGAACTTCAAAATTCATTAATTTTTAACAACTGCGATTTTGGAAACGCATGGCCAAGCCAGTCAAACACAAAAACGAATGAGGTGAGTTTTGAAATCATGATAACAGTATAATACAAGTAAGAAGAACACACAAACAATCATAATAGAACCGTATCATTACACAAACATTCCATCAAGAAAATATCACATTAAAAAGTTAAAATCACTCAAGGAAAATTATCACCACACACAATACATATTAATCACAACAAAACAATCACAATAAAATGCAGTGTTATGTATGAGCTTAGACTCTACTTCACAATGTGGTACCATTTTAACTCTAAAGTACTTGGTTAGGAGACTTGATACTATGTCACCATCTCGGTGGATGGACAATTCAAATTGGCTCTGCCCTCATAGATCCCCTCAACTCAATCCGAGACACATATACATGACAGTCGAGGTAAATATATGTTGTGTGGTAGCTCCCGACATTTGAAGTGCTACCTCCAAGTCACCTAGGAATTCCCCACCCAAATACCTCCAAGGTCTAACAATCTTGCATTAAGGCTTGATAGCGGACCGCCACGATCAAGCTGATTTAGTTGTACTTCCCCGAAATCGCTAGACTTGTGAGACCCTACCTATATGATCACAAAATAATCTTCACTTCACAAATTCACAATATTTATTTTCTCTCCTCATTGGCATATGATACTCCATTAAAACTGTCATCTCAAACACAAATTGGAATCACAATTATTTCACCAACTTTGGGGTTACTTCAGTATTCTCATCACAAATTCACAACATCACGATCATTAATCATATCTCATCACATAAACTCATCACAAATTTATAGTATCACTATCATCAATCATACATTGTCACATAGGTTCGTCACAAATTTATAACATCATTAATATTAGTTATACATCATAATAATCACGTAAACTTATTAAAAAGAATTCATTTTGTATTATCACGCCACATAAGCACGTCTAATCAAACATATACATAAAATTCATTCTACATCTAATATCACAATAATATCAAATACCACACATTTAACGAAATTAAATCAATCAACACCTATATACATATACACACACACACACACACACATATATATATATATATATATATATATTTCTATTCCATATTTTAATGTCACAATTTCTATATTTTTACATTAATCAATTTATCACTCAAAGGGCTACTGTCATACGTAGCGAGCCCGGATGAATCGTTGGGAAATACGGTTTTCTCGTTCATCTCACAATATATTATACTCATGAATTCAAATGTTCTCTTACCCCTTATCTTATTCCAACGCTTTCACATACGGATACGATTATATGAACAAACAATTTTTGCTCTTCGACTCTTTGTCCTTCAATCGATCTAACTCGACAATTTATGGGTAAATGTCAAGATAAATTATGATATTATTGGGTAAACATACTGAAATTTGGACGAAAATGGAGAAACTTTTCTGGAATAGTTATTGATCACCGATGTCAAACAATAGGTTGTTGTTGTGTTTACTCTTTGGTTCTACGGCCGTCCGTCCAACCCCTTTCCCTTCTTTTTTTTGTTTTGTTTTTGTTTTTATTAACAATTAGGGTTCACACATGGGTCAAATCCATTAGTCTCTTTATTTACGTTTTTGATTTACTATTATTATTTTATTTTGATAAAATAAAATAAATAATTATTTAATCTCTTTTTTAACATTCCTCCAAACACCGTTTAGTTTTTCAAACTTTAGTCATATTTTATAAATTAGAGTAATTAAAATAATAAATATATATAAATAAAACATATTACGAATATCTGAAACTTTCACGTTCAAAATAATCTCTATAATTATATTTATTTCTCAAAATATTCACATTATAATAATTTAATTGACATTTTAAGGAAAATTCACATATTACACAAAAATTGTTAAGAGTGGTTCTTACTCGATCAAAAGGATTTATCGATTATACATTAATGATTTAATTGACATTTTAACACTAAAATTGTAGGTGAATGACATTACTTATGAAAAGTAAAGAACCTACTTTTGTGTGAAGGTCCTGACAAAAACATCAAACATATGTTCTTTCAATGTTTGCATGCTGACCAGATTTACTAGACCATAGAGTTTGGCCACTTCGTCGCTGCAATTGCCGCAAATTCACGAGCTTCAATTGGATCTTGTTGACTCCGAGCTCGATTCTTAAATTGTTGTGGACTCCAATCATAGTTCTTAGCATAATTTTATTGAATCTATTATAATATATTAAAATTGAATCTCAATTCTATTGAATGATACGTCAGATCGTTTATATTCATACGTAGAACTCTTGTTATGTATTTATTATTCATCTCACATCTTATGTTCTTCAATTTAGCTTTTGCATCTCACACATCATATACATAAGTTAAAATTTCTTTTAAAATTAATTTATCACAAAAATAATTATACTATCTTTTCACCCCAATCAACTTTTGTGACTCCTTCAATTTTAAGTTTACATATCCTCCACATTAATTGGTAATAAAATACATCATATTGACGTTATCTTATCCCAAATGTTTCGATAATCATTTGTAAGTATGAATCAAATCTTAGAATCTGATCTCACAAAACCATATTTGAATTCGATCCCACGAAGCTATTTCCGTTCAATTCATGAAAAATTTGTGTCATATTTACCCTTATCTTCATCTATGTAACTAATTATAAATTGTTCATACAACTAGAGAAAAAAAAATTAAAATATATATTTATATGTTATTTTGTGTCCTAAGATATTTAATCGGATATTAAAAGACAAAAAATTTGTGTCCTAAGAAATTTGTTGAAAATATTAAATCGGTTTATATTTATAAATCAGTTTCAAACCGATTCAGAACTGTATTGAACTTTATTTGAATATAGTTTTCAAAAATAGAACCAAATCGTAAATGTGGTCGAATTCGATTTAGTTTTTACACCATAAACGTTCCTACTTCACTTATATGTCTTTGCTTAAATTAAATAACATATGTATCTATGAGTTTCATATTTATGTATTTTTATAATTTGAGGGTGTGAGGATGCCTCCTTTCCATTTACCAAATGCGTCCTCTTCTTAGATTGATCATAAGGAGTGCCTTTAACATTTTCCTCTTATTTCTCCATCATAGTTTTCGGAACACAAACCCATTGTAGGGAGATTTTTGTAATTGTAGAGTCTATAATGTTTAATCTTAAATTTGTGATTCCAACAAAATTTTGGAGCTTTAAGTAAGAGTAGAGGAAGAAATAGGTTTGCTAATAATCCATTTTGAAAAGCTAAGAGATTTCGGGATTTTAGAAAGTCAAGTCATTTCAAGGAAAGTGAACCTCTTTAAAAAAAATATTTTGTTTTAAGGAAATAATGTTTTTTTAAAAAGTGAATAATTTTAAAGTTTCAGCATATCAAAATATTTAAAGTGCACTATAATTGATAACTCTTCATCATATGCATACTCTTTTGTTGTTTTTAGTGTTATTTATCTTTAATTATTAGTGAACTTAGGAATTTATTTGCATTGTTTCGTTGTTTTAGTAGAGATTTTTCGTAAGTTTGCGTTGTTTCGTTGTTTTGGTATAACGTTAGATTTTTGGCAAGAAATTAACATGACCTATGTAGAGTATTTTAGCCACATCTGGAGTTGTATATGTCTAATTGGAGTCAAAGCAAGTACAAATGAAAGTTAAGTTTCATAACTACAACTTTAATAGAAACATGAGAACTAAATTCGAACTCAAAAGAGGAGAAAATACCGTTAACGTCAATAAATTGATGTTGTGTGCCAGAGCACAAATGCTTGCGTCTAGGGCACATTTCTACGATATTTTGACGTTCTACTTATTCCCAGAAGCGCTGGAGTCCCCCTAGCATGAAGTGGGGGCACATGGCACGCTACAAAATGCATAAAAATGTCTTTTTCTCACTTCCTAGATATCTATTTTGTCTAAATTGATGTTTGGAGACTTGTGTCCTAGTAAAAAAACTCATAAGGCGCTAGTTCTAATATCATTAAAGGAGTTTTATCAAGGATTATTTATGAATCTTTCTTATCGTTCTTCTATCTTCTTATATGGGTCAAAATTGAATAAATAATTGTATTAAAACTCTTAATTTAGTCAATATACTATACTAATACTTCCGTTAACAAATTAAAGAAAAATGATTGATCAAAATATTTATAGTAGTGATAAACATTATTTTTTTTTTTATAGAATCTTTGAACTTGTCTTATTTTTTATTTAAAAAAAATTAATCTTACTTTATTTATATAAGAATGAAAACATACAAATATATACGAAATTTTTTAGGAAATTTATCTGCGAAATTTTCCTAGTTCTAACAAAAATAAAATTTGTTGCAACAATTTCCTGAAAAATTTTCTAGCATGTAAATTCTTAGTAAAAGGTAAATTTTGTTGATGAAATATAATCGCATGTAAATCTACAGCAAATGAAAAATGTACCTATGGTTTTACCCGTGCAATTGAACACCGAATAAATATTACTAATATAAGTGCAGTTCTTAAAACAATCCTCATCTATTATCTGCAAAATTAATTTTGCAGGATATTCCATAGAAAAAAAATGATGATTTCTAGTAGTGATAATCACTTAACTATGTTTGTATAATATTCGTCTTTTAGTAGTGATAGTTGTAAAATCATCATTTTTTTTAGTTTAAAAAACTGAAAGAATGAAAATTAAAAGATTTATTTAAGAAATGGGTCAAATTTTAAGGATTACATATGTAATTATAAATACAAAAGTATTATTTTAAATTTTAATTTGATATTTTGCTTCAATGTTATAATTTAAATCTACACAAGTTACTTACAATTGTGCACATTTTATATAAACGTGACACATTTACGTTACATTATGATTTTCAATATGATTTTTAATCAATGGGAATAAGAGAGTAATTAGGAATATTTACAATGTTATAGTTATTGGGGGCATGTTTGGTGATAATTGTGTGTGGAATATTGTCTGTAATTTATTACGATAATTTTGTATCAAACTCTTTATTGAGGCACATCTTGTACTTCAAATGCTTTTAATATTATTTTGTCTTTTCAAAAATAAATATGTATCTCCTAATTTGTCATGCAATCACACTTTTGCAAAAATTTGTTATTGATACTTCATGATAATATTTCATGTTTTATTTATAAAGCATATATTATCTTCAAATAAGAAGAAATTAAAGCTCTAAGTTACAAGTTTATGATTCACACTTTTATAGATTGTAACAACAACACGATATAGCAGTCTTGCTTGGAGTGCAAAATCCTTGATAAAATCCCTGGTTAGTGCAAAATACGTTACAACTAGGGTCTTGATCACAATTTGGAAAGCATTTCGCTAAGTGAAGTTGAACTTTGGCCATACCTAACAAGAAGAGTAATATTAGTATAATAAATAATTAATATACATAAGAGAAACAATTTATGAAAAATTCAAAATCTATTATGCTAATTGTTTACATACATGTGGCGAAAAGAAGCACTACAACAAATGTTGTTAGAAGAAACTTTTGCGTATTCATCATTGTTCTTTCTTTTTTTCAATTTTCCTTTGTCAATTAACAAGTAATTTTTATGTGCTCTGTATGATATATATATATATATATATATA
>JBBPBT010001043.1:2046717-2100217 GCA_037974875.1 Cicer bijugum
GTCATTTTCATTTTACGTTGACATATTTTAAATTTTAATATTCTCCTAAGTTTTTAAGGTTTTCAATGAATTGTATAGTTTACTACTAAAAATCTGCGTTTAACCTGCGAAATTGAGCAAAGAATATGCGGGAACACACGTTATCCGCGACATTCCTAGTGGAACCGTATCCCCCATAAAACTTTCGTGGATAATTGTTTCCTGAGGATTTATGAACCAACAGGTAACAAACATGCGGATAAAACCGCAGGAAAAGTAAATAAACTCTGCAGCAAGTATTTAACAAACTTAAGGCATTTTCGTATGACTTTTCATACAGAAATATCTGCAGTACTATCTCTAAAATTATGTTGCGTATGAAAATCCGTAGATAATTTCTTATTTTATATTAGTCTTTAACTAAAATACTATTGCAATGCTCTAAAACAAAAATCATGTTTACAAATCAAAACTAAATATTAATTAAAGTATGATTCAACTATTGTGATATTTCTGAACAAAATTTATATCATATTCGTAAATCATAACTAAGTGTTAATTAAAGTATGATAAAAAAAAACTAAGTATAATCAAGTGCATGATACAACCAGATTAACAAAATAAAAACAAATACAACTCAAATCACTACCAATGTCATCTTCCCCAATCTTCATTAGTTTCATTGATGGGTTGTAGTGATAAACTTGGATGAGAAGAAGATCCAACAAATCCTAAATGTTGCATCATAAAGGTTAAATTTTTGTTATAATCTATTCTATATATATATATTTTTTTTACAAACTCTTGATGAAATATATTCAATAATTTTTTTTACAACAACTTCTCATGCTCACAATTAAAATATCATACTAATAAAACAAATAAATTTAGACTACGCTACAATATAATTCAATATTAATATTTTTTAAAATAAAAAATATTAAATAGTCAATCATATTTTTAAATATTTACATCTTATTTTTGGGTTTAGTCTCTTCCTTTTGGATCAATCAAATAACTCTTGTGTTAAACAAATAAATATCACACTCTCTAATAAATATCACACTCTCTCTCTCTCTCCTCTCTCTTTTCCTTTTCTTATTCATCACCTCTCTCACTTTCTATTATCTCTCTTCCTTTTGGATCAATCAAATAACTCTTGTGTTAACCTAGATTCTGTTTTTACTAGTATTTCTTACACACTGCTCCCCAAATCTACACTTCTTAGATTTTTATTTTATTTTAGTTCTTTTGTTATTTTCTTAGTTGTTTACTCTTGTTGTTCTCGGCTCATACAACAATTTTCTTGGATCATACATAGTTTTCTGAGTTTTTTTGGAATAATGGTGCAAGTAAACCAATATTTAAAGTGTGTGAACAAATAAATAAATTATGTTTATGAAGAAAAAAAATGTCATTTTCATTTTACGTTGACATATTTTAAATTTTAATATTCTCCTAAGTTTTTAAGGTTTTCAATGAATTGTATAGTTTACTACTAAAAATCTGCGTTTAACCTGCGAAATTGAGCAAAGAATATGCGGGAACACACGTTATCCGCGACATTCCTAGTGGAACCGTATCCCCCATAAAACTTTCGTGGATAATTGTTTCCTGAGGATTTATGAACCAACAGGTAACAAACATGCGGATAAAACCGCAGGAAAAGTAAATAAACTCTGCAGCAAGTATTTAACAAACTTAAGGCATTTTCGTATGACTTTTCATACAGAAATATCTGCAGTACTATCTCTAAAATTATGTTGCGTATGAAAATCCGTAGATAATTTCTTATTTTATATTAGTCTTTAACTAAAATACTATTGCAATGCTCTAAAACAAAAATCATGTTTACAAATCAAAACTAAATATTAATTAAAGTATGATTCAACTATTGTGATATTTCTGAACAAAATTTATATCATATTCGTAAATCATAACTAAGTGTTAATTAAAGTATGATAAAAAAAAACTAAGTATAATCAAGTGCATGATACAACCAGATTAACAAAATAAAAACAAATACAACTCAAATCACTACCAATGTCATCTTCCCCAATCTTCATCAGTTTCATTGATGGGTTGTAGTGATAAACTTGGATGAGAAGAAGATCCAACAAATCCTAAATGTTGCATCATAAAGGTTAAATTTTTGTTATAATCTATTCTATATATATTTTTTTTTTACAAACTCTTGATGAAATATATTCAATAATTTTTTTTACAACAACTTCTCATGCTCACAATTAAAATATCATACTAATAAAACAAATAAATTTAGACTACGCTACAATATAATTCAATATTAATATTTTTTAAAATAAAAAAATATTAAATAATCAATCATATTTTTAAATATTTACATCTTATTTTTGGGTTTAGTCTCTTCCTTTTGGATCAATCAAATAACTCTTGTGTTAAACAAATAAATATCACACTCTCTAATAAATATCACACTCTCTCTCTCTCTCCTCTCTCTTTTCCTTTTCTTATTCATCACCTCTCTCACTTTCTATTATCTCTCTTCCTTTTGGATCAATCAAATAACTCTTGTGTTAACCTAGATTTTGTTTTTACTAGTATTTCTTACACACTGCTCCCCAAATCTACACTTCTTAGATTTTTATTTTATTTTAGTTCTTTTGTTATTTTCTTCGTTGTTTACTCTTGTTGTTCTCGGCTCATACAACAATTTTCTTGGATCATACATAGTTTTCTGAGTTTTTTTGGAATAATGGTGCAAGTAAACCAATATTTAAAGTGTGTAAACAAATAAATAAATTATGTTTATGAAGAAAAAAAATGTCATTTTCATTTTACGTTGACATATTTTAAATTTTAATATTCTCCTAAGTTTTTAAGGTTTTCAATGAATTGTATAGTTTACTACTAAAAATCTGCGTTTAACCTGCGAAATTGAGCAAAGAATATGCGGGAACACACGTTATCCGCGACATTCCTAGTGGAACCGTATCCCCCATAAAACTTTCGTGGATAATTGTTTCCTGAGGATTTATGAACCAACAGGTAACAAACATGCGGATAAAACCGCAGGAAAAGTAAATAAACTCTGCAGCAAGTATTTAACAAACTTAAGGCATTTTCGTATGACTTTTCATACAGAAATATCTGCAGTACTATCTCTAAAATTATGTTGCGTATGAAAATCCGTAGATAATTTCTTATTTTATATTAGTCTTTAACTAAAATACTATTGCAATGCTCTAAAACAAAAATCATGTTTACAAATCAAAACTAAATATTAATTAAAGTATGATTCAACTATTGTGATATTTCTGAACAAAATTTATATCATATTCGTAAATCATAACTAAGTGTTAATTAAAGTATGATAAAAAAAAACTAAGTATAATCAAGTGCATGATACAACCAGATTAACAAAATAAAAACAAATACAACTCAAATCACTACCAATGGCATCTTCCCCAATCTTCATCAGTTTCATTGATGGGTTGTAGTGATAAACTTGGATGAGAAGAAGATCCAACAAATCCTAAATGTTGCATCATAAAGGTTAAATTTTTGTTGGTCTCGACAATCTCATTTTCTTGTCGTTGCAATTATTGTTTCATCAATAACTTTTCTTGCTCCTGTTTTTGCAACGATTCATTCAAAGCATGAATTTCACTTCCCAAAGCATCAACCTCTAAATTAACCTTTGAATCAGAATGCATTGTTAACTTATTTGGATTCAATGTTTTGGATATAGATCAAAGACCAATATAAATATCAGATGGCATATCTCAATCTTTGTTGTTTTCAAAAGTCTCTTGTGAGAAAATAGAAAAATTGAGGCATAAATATTTTCATATAATCAGAATTATTAACTAATTTTTGGAACACAAATAATACATAATCCTTAAAATAATACTTAAGATAATGAGCTTACATAAGCAGATTCGACATGAATACCGACTCAGTTTTTATCTTTAGTACGATGAGTACGAAAATAAAAGTCATTAAATGTTAGGTCTTCCCCTTTTGTCTTCTTCCGTAAAAAAAAAAAGTATATCTTAATTTTATTATATTTTAAATATAAAATAGAAAAGTAACAGTACCATTCTTTTTCAAAGGACCCGATGAGGAATTGATCCGCCATTGTGAAGAGATGCATCATCCATAGAATTGTGATTTCTTTTATTTATCTCAGTTTCTTTTTTGAAAATTAGAGGAAATTCAAATTGCCTTCAATTGTTCCCACATTCTCTCTCCCATCCAAGTTGGCTTATTATCCAAATATTTACGTGCATCTTCATTAGTTGCGACATCTTAGCTGCACTTCTTTTTTCAAAGTTGCGTCGCACCATGTCGTTCAAATTTTGGGGCCATGTAAATGTTTTCTGTAATGGAAAAAACACAAGTAGTGGGAGAAGATAAACAAAACAGATGAACAAAACAAAAACAATACCTTATGCACAGATACGAGTTTAGGAATCTAGATAGGAGAGAAATTAAAAACCACTCTTTGACTTGAGTGGTAGCTCTGGAGTAATGCATTGACTGTTTCTTGATTGATCATTCAGTTACCTGTGAAATAATGCATTGACTATTTGGTTCTATCACTTCGCATATTGGGTCATATGTCCATCTGAATATGTACCATTATGCTTCTAGTTACACATAAACTAAGCTCAATCATTTTGGTTAATCTTGTAGGTATCTGAATATTGTAATGGAACAAACAGAGGAGTATGTCAATGGAAAACTCAAGAACAAATATGGTGATGCATTCATTCGAGGGAATAATGGTATGGTACTAGTGCTTGAAATAAAATAATTGACAATTTATTTCCTATGACACAGTTCTATACATCAGTACCTCAAAGAGAACTCCAGCGGAAGGGGCTTAAAAATACAGGAATCGAAATATATGTTGGTTTGAAAGACACTTGTAACTTTTAACATTATGCAGACTGTCTTTACTTAGCAGCTGTTGCCTAACTGAAGCCTTTTTATTTCATGTTTGTCATGGTGATTTAGTTGCTATGGTTATATATTAAGGCAAAACATCATTTTAAAATACTTGTTGGCGTAACTTGGCAGAACATTTTAGCTTAGTTTGGAATTTTGAAATAGTAGTATAAAATGTTATTACTTCTATGTAGTTTTCATTTTTTTAATGTTTATAATTGATATCTTCTACAAATATATGGTAGCTTCAGTTTGTAACTGGCCTAACTATATCCGGACTGAATTTAAATAATAGATACTGTTGAGGTATATAGGTCATGAACTGGTTGAACCATAGTGACTTTCAACCCAATCTGGTTCTTATATTTGTACAAAACAGTTCACTTAAATGGCCACCATTCTAATTGGCTGAACTAAATAACCAAGCCAACATCACTTAAACTAGCCTGCTCTCTATAGAAATCCAAGGCCCAATTTGCTCTTCAATGAATATTTAGAGAAAAAGAGAAAATACCATCTTAGCTCTAAATAGAACTAGGAGCAGTTTTGTGCACCAAAATTAGAACAAAACTCCACAAGGTTTTTTTCACAACTATCCTATTAAACTAATAGAACACCACAAAAAACCACAGATATTAACATCTATATAAACCTATATTTTGACGAATGTTGTGAGACAATTAAACAATACATTTGAAATTTTTTCTCCGGACTATCTTATACTAACCAAAAACCTTGCAAATAAATAAAGTAGTACAAGATAAACATTAGTCTGGACCTAAAAGTCCAACAAAACTAAGCTAAACCAAACAACAAAGTGGAAAAACACCTGCCAAATTAATGAAATTAATAGCAAGAAAGAAACCACCAATAAAAAGAAATATTCTAAAAAACATTAATAGAAATTAATAGCAAAATGCTGCCCTCTTGGCGTCGATTATTTGGAGTAATTGTAAATGTCATAATAACAAGCTGTGGAGTCATGTAAATGAACAAAGTGAGCAGGTTTGCAATCGTGCAATTCAATTTCTACAGGACTGGCACATCATAAGCAGGCTGCTTATCATCAAAATTTGTAACAGCAGCAAGTTATAACATTACTTGCCTTTGGACGACATTCCCATTGCAAATAGCCTTGATGAATGCAAAATGATTTACAATTCCCAATTTGGGCACAACTGGAAAAACACTTCTCTGTTAGAAGAACAATTTTAGCCATACCTATTGAGAAGACAAATATTAGTGTAATAAATATATAATATGCATAAGAGAAGTAATATATAGAAGATTCAAATTCTATTTAGCAAATTGTCTACAAACCTATTGAAAATAGAAGAACCACAACCAATGCTGTGATAATAAACTTCTGATTACTAATCATTGTTTTTAAGGAGGATAGTGGTTAAATAAGTGGAGTCAAAATTGAACTATAATAGAGAGTAGAGAGTGAGTGCGAAGAGGGAATGAGAACGAGGTGAGTGTGAGTGTGAATGTGAAGAGAGAATGAGAATGAGAATGTGTTCAATTTATAGTGCTAGTTTGCTTACAGCTAGCCACATGAGTAAGCGAAAATCGAAATTGTGAAGAATGGTGTAAATAATAGTGGTTACTCTTTGTTGAACAAATTTATTACAAAACACATAACAAGACATTATAGATCGAAATAAAGAGTTAATCCAAACTACTTCAAAAAGCATGCAAATAGAAGGACATAAATATTCTCACGTTAATAGAAATTATTAATTATTAAGCGCTATAGTTCAATTAATTTGACATGGATAGTGTTGTATTGCTCCCATAATGAGATTCAGAAATCATAATAAGTTTTGGTATCAATCAGAACAATAAATTCGTTTTGACATTATGGTTACATTCATTAATTTTTAGTAACACATTCATTTCATTAGTCTTCCAAACTTTTCAAATGAAAGTGTACTATGTTTCGTAGAATATTTATTTTCATTTCTATTTATATCAAATATTTCCTTTTAAATATACTCTTCATTATATATGTATAAAATTAATTAATTGAAGTGTGTTTAATAATATTTTTTTGATTAAAAGGGAAAATATGGCATATAAAACAACAAATTGTCATTTTTTTAAATTTTTTTATGAAAATAGATGTTGCAAATCTAATTTCGACAAGTTTGTGTCTTTCATATTTGAGAACGGATACCCCCAACTATTCTATTATGGTGTTATTTATGCAAAATAAAATATTGTTGAATTTTAACTTCATGTGTTATTTAGTTTTTAATTTTCTAAATAATTTAAACTCAATTTTAATTGTATTTTTATAAGTTTGATTTTAATATTTACATTAAAGCCTTTCTAAAATTTTAGAAATTCATAAAAACATGTATTGCACATATGATTGTATTGGACATAATGACTTATAATGTCATGTGTGTTAATAATAAATAATATGCACATAAAAATTATATAATAAAACATAATAAATATTTTGTTCACCTTGTCCAATAGTAAAAATGAACGCTTTGAGCAGAATCTTACTCTGAAGTCTCGAATAATAACTTTATACCATCAAGCAATGTCTCCAAAGCTCACGATTTCTAACCCCTCAGCAACATATGTGACAAGAAAAGAATGCAAGTGATAACATTACATACATTTATAATGTAGAGAATGTTGTAATTTAGCATCAATAAAAAAGTGTTTTCTTTTTGAATTTTCAGAGTAAAGTGTTTTACTTTAAAACATTGTTTTAAAAAAAATTATACTTGTTTGACAAAATTAAAAATATTAAGAAGAATTACACATGTATTGAATAAAATAAGTGTAGCCAATAATCAGGAAACAAATGAGTGGAAAAAGAAATTCAAATATTACCTTATAGCAATATTTGAAAACAACCCTTGGTCTAATGACAAACATTTGAAGACCATAAAATCAAGAAAATAATCAGTATTTAATATATTTTTATATACATTAAAATGCAAGTAAAAATAGGTGAATAAAATACACACTTTGTTGAAGAATCGTCTCATACATGCTTTATGTCATAGTAATCATCAAGAATAAACGAGTGAGCAATGGCTAAGAGAAAAAAGTAGTTGAAAGATTAATAATATGTTATTGGTAAAATAAATTGCAAAAGTTAGTGATACAGATATTATGAGGAAAAATATAAGTTTACACAATATCATAAGTAAAAAGTGATGAGGTTTGCAAAGATGAGATGTGAGGAATACAATAGTTTAGATATATATATATATATATATATATATATATATATATATAGTAGGAATACTATATATATTAATTCCCAAACTACTATATTTTTTTAGTAATATGAGTATTTTATTTTTAGTGGGTTCGTGTTTTGGGAATTAATAAATAATTATTTTTATTTTCATCATAAACTCATCAAAAAAGAACGAAGGGCTATATATTTCTTGCAAGAATTACAGTTCGAGTGGTGAACTTACATTTTTCGTTAGTCCATCTTATGCGCTGATTAGTCAAATCAAAGACAATCATCCTATATGCGAAAGATAAGATCATATTAGTTAAATCATGATTATCATACTTGCATAAAATAAACATGGAAAAGACTAATTTACGATTATCAGACTTGAGTACAAAATACTAGCTTCTTTTTGGAAATTGGATTTATGTGACATTGAAAACTAACAAAAATTTAAATATTCATTAGAAATCAATTCAAAAGAAGATAATGAGAATCTGACCATTTTTTTAACACTCAATGAGGTGTTTTCTTTTTTCAGATGTAACAAATTTTGTGAAATTTTGAAGTAAAAAACTAGAAATTCTGGACGAAATGATGGTACAATTGTTAGCCACGTATAAAAAGAATCTTTAGATTTTTTTACCATTTATGAAAGTCTCATTTAATAAACAAATGAGAGAATTCTATTTTTTTTTCGAATTCATTGCAGAGTTTATAATCTGTTTAAATATGTCATCATCTAACCTCCTAATATTGTGAGTTTATAATCTGTTAATGCAAATTGGCACATCAATTGCATACAATTTCAAAGAATGACTTACTTATATGCAATAATATAACAAGCATACTAAGAGGCATAAACACTTCATGCTTACCATAATTTGTACAAGGTATTGTGCTGGTTTTAGTTTCATGGATGCTTCACCGGAAAAGTTTAAACTAACCGAAAGAAAATTATCAATGCTGAATATTTAACAAAAACAAAAAAGTTTAATGAGATTCAAAAATCATAATAAGAGAAACGTTCTTTCATATTATGTATATAAATATCTTCATTACAAATATTATATTCGTAAATAACAGGTTGAGACCTTATAGCACGGTTTCCTTCTGAAATAAAGAGAGTGTCAAATCGTGATACAACAGTAGTTATCTACACATCCATTTGAAAATTGAACATTAGTATAGATTAAGATCAAAATCATTTATAAATTACAAGAGAAATAAACAAACCCCCTTAAATAAAATTAATAACAAGAATTATATATAAAAAAAAAGATGTAAACCGTGCTCAATTGCTTAAATATGTTTAAGCATGCAAATCTCAATTAAATTATTTCATAATTTAAAAAAGAAATTAACTATGACGAATGATTCAAAATTGATTTATATATACAACATAACAAAAACTAATACAAATCAAATAAGAAAGGAATGTAAGAATCCAAAGAGTAAGAAAATATTCTAATTATATTCTCGCAATGTAAAATTTCTCGCCATAGAAAAGGCAAAAAAAGAATAATATGTCCAAACACCCACATATTTTAGTCCATAGCCAACATCCAAAAACAATAGTGCAACAACCCATGACCATTTCTAAAGGCACCCGAAATTTTTATTTTTTTATAACGACATAATTGTTATTTTTGCTTAAAACTTAGTAGAACATACATGAAAGTTCAACATTCAATATTTTGGGCTAGGTATAAGCAAACTTACACCATGAACGAGAAGGTTATAAACTTCTTGAACAATATAGGTTAATGTTGTACCACTATCGACTATAATTCCTTGGTCGTAAGAGGCTGCAAATACATTTGAATTAATTGAGAGTTGTTTACCATTGACATAAATACTCTGAAGATTTAAGGTGTAATGAATCCTGAAATTTAATGAAAAAGAAAAATATTAGTCAACTATATTGCACAATATAATCTTTATAAGAGTAAGAAATTACAAGATCATAAACATATCAACAAACATTAAATAGATTTTTAGCTATATCACATTTTACATTCAATAAAGTAACGATATTTTAAAAGAATTTTCCACTGTAATGTTGATTCAAATGTACTAAACGTGTCTCACGTGATGAAATTTAGTGGAAGAAAAAAAATAAAGGAACTAAAGGGGAGAAAAGAACTACAAACTGAGGAAATAAAATAAGAAGAGCAGGATGGAAGAGAACATACTGTGATGGGATCATTGGACTATAAACAATATTTGGCTCTAAAATTGCACCAAAAACTAGAATGCCTCCTCCTCCATTACTATCTCCTTTCAACTTTGGGTGTTACTCTTTTTTAAGACAATTGTGATAAAATGGATATAACACCAGGGCCAAATCCAAATATTTCATCCAGCGTTTCCCCTATCTCAATCAAACCCCCAAATTGTTTAGTGCGACACCTATTGTAAAACAACAATCCAACAGGCATAGAACCTAACAATAATTTTCAAAACAATAGTTTTTAATTTTCTAAAAGAACGAAAAGCCATATACTTCTTGCAAGAAATTACAGTTCGAGTGGTGAACTTACATTTATGGTTAGTCCATCCTATGCACTGATTAGCCAACTCATAGACAATCAACCTATCTTTTAGAACAAAATCTGCAAAGATAAGATCATACTAGTTAATTCAGGATTATCATACTTGCATAAACATGGAAAGACTAATTTATGATTATCAGACTTGAGTACAAAATACTAACTTCTTTTTGGAAATTGGATTTATGTGACATTGAAAGCTAACATAAATTTCAATATCTATTAGAAATCAATTTGAATGAAAATAATGAGAATCTGACCATTTTTTGTAACACTCAATTAGGAGTTTTTCTTTTTCAGTTGTAATAGATTTCGTGAAATTTTGAAATAAAAAACTAAAATTTTGGATGAAATGATGGCACACTTGTTAGCCACATATAAAAAGAATCTTTAGAATTTTTTACCATTAATGAAAGTTCTCATTTAATAAACAAATGAGAGAATTTTATTTTTTCCCAATTCTTTGCATAGTTTATAGTGTGTCTAAATTTGTCATCATCTAACCTAATATTGTGAGCCTCTTTTCCACTTTTTGGAAACCTATGCACCACGTTGTGTTGTCCTATTAATGCAAATTGGCACATCAGTTGCATACAATTTCAAAGAATAACTTACTTATATGCAAAAATGTAACAAGCATACTAACAGACATAAACACTTCATGCTTGCCATACTTTGCACAAGGTATTGTGTTGGTTTTAGTTTCATGGACGCTCCACCCGCAAAGTTTAACCTAACCGAAGGAAAATTATCAATGGTGAATATTTAACAAAAACAAAAAAGTTTAATGAGATTCAAAAATTATAATAAGACAAACGTTCTTTCATATTATATATATAAATATCTTCATTACAAATATTATATTCGTAACTAACGGGTTGAGACCTTATAGCACGATTTCCTTCTGAAATAAAGGGAGTGGCGAATCGTGATATAACAGTAGTTATCTACACATCCATTTGAAAATTGAACATGAGTATAGGTTAAGATCAAAATCAGTTATAATATACAAGAGAAATAACAAACGCCCTTAAAGAAAATTAATATCAAGAATCATATAAAAAAAAGATGTAAACCGTGCTTAATTGCTTAAGTATGTTTAGGCATGCAAAACTCCATTAAATTATTTCAAGATTTAAAAAAGAAATTGACTATAATGAATTAATGGTTAATAATTGATTTATATATACAACATAATAAAAACTAATACTAATCAAATAAGAAAGGAATGTGAGAATCCAAATAGTAAGAAAATATTCTAATTATATTCTCTCAATGTGAAATTCCTCGCCATAGAAAAGGCAGAGGAATAACATGTCATAACACCCACATATTTTAGTCCAGACCCATCATCCAAAAACAATAGTGCAACAACCCATGACCTTTTTAAGAGGCACCTGAATTTTTTATTTTTTTAGAACAGCATAATTATTATTTTTGTTTAGAAGTTAGTAGCACATATATATACTTTGAAAGTTCAACATTCAATATTTTGGGCTAGGTATAAGAAAACTTACAACATAAACGAGAGGATTATAAGCTTCTTGAACAATATAGGTTAAAGTTATACCATTATCGACTATAATTCCTTGGTCGTAAGAGGCTGCAAATACATTTAGATTACTTGAGAGTTGTTTACCATTGACATAAATGCTATGAAGATTTAAGGTGTAATGAATCCTGAAATTTAACGAAAAAGGAAAATATTCGTCAACTATATTGCACAATGTAATATTTATAAGAGTAAGAAATTAAGAGAACATAAACAGATCAACAAGCATTTTAAATAGATTCTTAGCAATATCACAATTTGCATTCAATAAAGTAACGATGTTTTAAAATGATTTTTCACTGTAATGTTTCAAATGCACTCAAAGGTGTGCCACCTCATGAAATTTTGTAGAAGAAAAAAAAATGAACTGAAGGGAAGAAAAGAACTACAAACTAAGGAAATAAAATAACAGAAGCAAGATGGAAGAAAATATACTGTGATGGGACCATTGAACTATAAACATTATTTAGCTCTAAAATTACACCAAAGACTAGAATGCCTCCTCCAATACTATCTCTTTTCAAGCAATGAGAGGAAACTTTGGATGTTATTCTTTTTTCTGACAATTGTGATAAAACAGTTATAACACCAGGGCCAAATCAAAAGATTTCGTCAAACGTTTTACCTGTCTCAATCAAACCTGCAAATTTTTTGGTGCTACACCTATTGTAAAACAACCATCCAATAAAGTTTGATTTCAAACCAAAATTCATATTAAGCACTAGCTAATATTAACAAAAACATGGAATAAAAGCAGATACTATCAAAGAATATAAGTAGATCTCACTATTTCCTTTTTTTTTTGTTTTTTTTTTTGTTTTTTGAAAATCAACCTATTGACAAAAATTACATTACCAATTTAATCCTTCTTAGAGCATACACACATACACCCATAGTTGTCTAAAATAAATAAGCATACGGATTTCTCACCCAAAAACAATAGTGGCCGAAGAGTTAACAATGACAAGAGAAGACTGCTTGAAGATGGTGTCAAAAATACATTTCATCAGAGACATAAACATTCGAGGTTTCACTTCACTCCCATCTTGATACCCATAGGAGTAGTTGCACTAATTATGATTATCATGAGTTGAGCTATGAGCTTCCACACCTCGAACTTTGAGGGGGAATCGAATGTCTAAGCATTGAACCAACACAGTCGTGGATGAAGAAGTTGTGTCAAAGATATTGAGTTTAACCTATAGAATACAAAACACATCAAGTCACACATATTATAAAAAAAAAAAAAAACTACTCATGGGAAATTACAAGAAACAAAATCAAATCCAAAAAGTTAAGATTTTTCTTTTGCTATTCAAGAAATCTCAACATTGTACACTTGATTCCTGGTTTTCTCTTGTTCCAAGCTATGTAATTTTTTTTAACACCAAAATTGAGCAAACTGAATGGTTTTAATTTTAATTTTAAATTTCATGTTGGTTTTCGTGAAATTATAATTTTAATAATCATTTAAGATTTATAATGATCTTTGTTGACTTGTTACTCTGATGAATTAGTTAGTAGAATTAATCAAACCATGTTCATTATCCTCTTGATGCCATGAATAATAGAAACAAAATAAACACTACACCACGAGTAAATAGTACAAATTCATAAGTATGTATAGTAAAAAAATGAGTGATAAAGATTGAAAATCCTAACCCCAAGTGCATTAGAGTAAGAGCAATTTCTGCAAGTTTTGCAATTAACCCACATAGTATTACTTCCGGTATCAATCAGAACAATAAATTTCTTTGATGGGGATCCCAACTTCACTTTTGTTGTATAGAACCTAAACCAAAAAACCAATAATAGTGATATTAATTAAATTTCACTCTCACTAATCTCATAAAAATAAAATGAAACTAAATTCAATACTAAAATATGATAATTAAATCAATTATTGCTATATAATAAATGCATATAAAACACAAAGATTTATGACAAAATCAATTCTACAATGAATTTACTACATTTTGTGCTTATGACAATATTACTATTTGATGTTACTACTATTTTAATGATCAGTTCATCCATGAACACATAGATGATAGATCAATTCAACTATTATGCCAACCCATAACCATATTTTGCACTTAAACTATAGAGAAATGATATTGGAACACAAATCCAAACACAAATACAAACACAACTCATATGGGGCCCCACATATTCTCTCTCTTCATTAAATTTCCCCCCTTTTTTTACTTTCTCTTTTTTGTCTCTCTCTTTGTTCATATTTTTTTGTTGTCTTCCTCTCCAAAAATAAACACATTCATCTTCCCCTTCTTCCATTTCCTCATTTTTCCATTTATTTACAGATTTTAATCAAAATTTTTATGAAGTAACTTGAGCAAGTTTATCTCCTCACTTTCAAGGTAACTTGGTACATTCTTTTGCTTATATACGATTTTTTTTTATTCATACACGTTTTCTGGGTTCACAGCTGGTTTTTCTGCTTCTGGTTAATAATATAAACATTATTGGTTACTGAAGTATCATATGTGGTTAATGACTTATTTTTGTCTAAAACTTAGGGTTGTGAACTATTAATCAATCATGTTAATTATTTTTTGTCTAAATATTAATTTTCATCACATTTAATCAATGATGTTAATCAGATTTGAAATATTAAGTTTCATATTATGTGATTAGTAGTGTTTAAATTATGGGTTTTTTGATTTTTTGTTTCTGGTTAAGAGTGTAAATATTATTGGTTAGTGAAATACAATAGGTGGTTAATGATCAGATTGAATTATTTTTTGTAGTTTTTGTGTGACATTTGCGCTATCAATTGAAACTTCATGGATTGGTACTATTGAAGATGAAGGTATCAGGGTTGACAACCTTGATGATGATGACAACACATGGTGTTGGGAGCCTGCAATAAGGATGTGTTTTTCTTGCTTAGAAGAAGTCAAATCATTTTATGAAGAGTATGCTTTGAGAAAGGGTTTTGGGTGGAAGATTAGATCTTCAAGAAAAGGGCAAGATGGGGAGCCCTACTACTTAATTTTATGATGCTCAAGAGAGGGGGCTAAAGTGTCAAAAATTCCGTGTATGTTAAAAACACGAGACAAGTCCTACAAAGGCAAGGTTGTTCAAAGCTAACAAGAAAATGAATTTGCATGTAAAGAGAACAATACAAATCAATGATGATGCAGGAGTGAGGATCAACAAGACATTTCAATATCTTGTTAAAGATGCAGGAGGACATGAAAACGTACCATTTTGTGAAAGAGACGTGAGGAATTATGTTAACAAGGAATGACGTGCAATAGGAAAAGAAGGTGATGGAAAGGCCTTAATAAGCTATTTCTGCCAAATGAGGGAACAAAATTCAGATTTCTTCTATGACATAGATTTGGATGATGATTTTCACGTAAGGAATGTGTTTTGGGTCGACGCAAGAAGTAGAGTTGCTTATGAATACTTTGGAGATGTTGTGACTTTTGACACAACATATTTGACTAATAAGTATGACATGCCTTTTGTTGCGTTTGTTGGTGTGAATCACCATGGTCAATCAACATTACTTGGATGTGGACTGTTGTCAGGTGAAGATACGGATTCATTTGTATGGCTTTTCAAATCATGGCTTCGTTGTATGCTAGGAAAGGCCCCTCTAGGTATTATGACTGACCAATGCAAGGCTATGAAAAATGCCATTGAGTTAGTCTTTCCTACAACTCGTCATAGGTGGTGTTTATGGCATATAATGAAAAAAATTCCTGAAAAGCTCGATCAATATAGTGAATATAAAAAGATTAAGTTTGCATTGAAAGAAGCAGTTTATGACACAGTCACAAAAGAGGCATTTGAAGAAAAATGGTGTTCTTTCATCGAAAAATTTGAGCTTCAACAAAATGATTGGTTGAATGGATTGTATAATGAACGTCATAGATGGGAACCAACCTTGCTAAGGAAATACTTTTGGGCAGGTATGTCTACTACACAGCGAAGTGAGAGTATACATTCTTTCTTTGATGATTATATCAATTCAACGACAAGTTTAAATCAATTTGTAAAACAATATGATAATGCTCTCAGAAGTCGAGTAGAAAAGGAATTTGAAGCAGATTTTAATTCGATGGATACTACAATTTCTTATGGGTCAAACTCGTCAATTGAAAAGTAATTCCAATGTGAATACACTCATGCCAAATTTAAGGAAGTTCAAACAGAATTTAGATCTAATATGAATTGTGCTGCTTCCTTGTATAATATGGAGGGTTCCTTTGCTACATACCATGTGTTGGAGGAAGTTTCAATTGGAGACAAACCAAAAGAACGTGTCTTAAAAGTTGTGTTTAATCGAGAAACTAATGACGTCAACTGTGAATGTTCGTTGTTTGAGTTTAAAGGTATTTTATGTTGCCATGTGTTATCTGTGTGTACTCAAGAGAGAGTTAAAAATGTGCCAGAGAAGTATATCTTAACAAGGTGGAAGAAAAACATTAAAAGGAAACATTCATATATTAAGAGCAGTTATGGTGTGAAAGAATTGAAGCCACAAATGGACAGGTTTGACAAATTGTGCAAGCATTTCTATGAAGTTGCTGAAGTAGCTGTAGAGTCTGAAGATGCGACTAAGGCACTCCATGAAATATTGCATCAATTTAATTATAATGTGCCCACCATGGATACTACAATTTGAAGTAACACCGTTGATTTACAAGAAAGGGGGTTTGAATTATAAATACTCCTTTTTTAAAATTCCTGTTAAACTTTCAAGAAAACAACTCAAGATTGTTCTTGGTTATGAAAAGTAAAACGAAGAACGTTCTTGGTTTTAATTGTAAAACAGAGAACGTTCTTTGATTAGTGTTAAACAGTAAATTCAGGTTTTCCCTTTTCTTAATCAATCAATATAGTGCAGTAAATAAAGAGAGTAGAGAAGAGAATACCACACACAGATTTATCCTGGTTCACCCAATGTGGGTTACGTCCAGTCCTCACACTGTGAGATTTTCCACTAAGTGTTTAAAACGAAGAACCTTCTTAATCTTACAACACCTAGTATAGACCAGCCTTGATCTATTTCAGCCTCTATTACTTTCCACCCAGAAAGCAATGATAACACCTATCTAATCTTGATAGGAAACAATCTAAAACAAACTATGAGGAAACTCTTATAGTTTGAGTTTTTACAAATGGATTGATTTTGATAGAATCTGTTTTTGCTCAACTCTTGTTTGAGAATAGATTCTTTACAAATGATCTATAAGATGATTTCGCAGCTAGATCAAGAAAGAGCAGCAGCAACTGTTTTGGCAATTGCAGAAAAAGTCAATTCCTCTGTTTTGCAGAAATTTAAGCTTTAAGTGAATGAGTATGATTGAATACTTAGTGCTCGAGTTTCTTGCGTTTCTTCATGATTGAGGCCTGCTATTTATAGGCTCGAAATCCACAGGATAAGCATGAAAGAGCTGTTGGAGAGGCCATGCTTTTCCTGGATTTAAGGCAGTACTTGAATAGACATTTCAAGCTATGACATAGCCTTTTTAACTTTTGGATTTAGCATTAAATGCAGTATTGTACTTTACTGATAGCATCGTTGATGTTTCTTCATTGATCATGGATGATACATTCTCCATCTTGAGTCTTGAGTGCAGTTGGAGAGATTAGAAACGAATTGCAGGCTGAAACAGAGCTGATGCAAGGCTACTGTTGATGAGCAGAAAAACGGAGAACGTTCTGGGTTTTTGAGTGAACGTTCTTGAGCTTAAATAATCATTATGGAGCTCCCGTTTTGATCAACCTGGATTTCTTTTGTGATTTCCTTGTCATATGTCATGATCGAGTGGGCTTTGTTGACTTTTGAATTTTTGGAATTCTTTAGGTCATCATGACTTTTGTCCATCTTTGGGCCCTTTTACTTTTGTGATAAAACATCCTTTTTGAGTTTTGATTAATCCTACTTGTTCCTTGCCATGAACTGAATAGACTTGAATGTGTTTTCTGGGCAAATTCTTTGATAAAGATGTAGAACAGATTTGAGCAACATGTTGTGATGAATGATTCAAAAAGCTGGAGATCATTCTTTGTTTTGCTGCAGAATGATCTTGTTTTCTATGCTTTTCTTGATTTTGTCTTTTAATAGAATTCACTCAAAAACACCAGTTAAATTAACATAATACTTTTAGAATCATGATTAACTTTCTTAGTTAACTTTTGTTTGTTTTCATCAAAACTTTAATTATAGAGTTTGTCTCAACAATCTCCCCCTTTTTGATGATGACAAACATGTTAATTTAGATTTTAATTATGATTCTAACATCAAGTGTGTGACAGAATTTTTATAGACTCCCCTTCAAATTATGCGTTCCATAAATTTGTAGAATTTAAAACATTTTATGCCATAAATTGTTTCTCATTAATTTGATAACAAAAGTACATGATAGAATGAAAATACATAGTGCAATCTTAAAAACTAAACTTAATTCTCCACCTTTGTCATTCAAAAAGGTAACTAGGCAGCTACAGACGGGGAAGAGCAGAGAGAAGAGACTATGAAGCCAAAGATGGGGAAGATCCTTCCGAAGAAGAAGATTTCCCAGGATGAGGAGCTGGAGAAGGAGGAGGGATCTGATGAGGAGGTGGAGGTGGAATTCCCAGCTTGGGAGCAAGATGATCAGCCAGCCAAGTCCTTAATATAGCAGTTTCCTAATCTTGTTGAACTTGTCGTGCAATGATGTTCTGGAGGACAGCCATGATGTCAGAATTGGATGGTTCAGGCAAGGGAGGTGAAGGATTAATATTAGTAGTAGGATGAGAGGTGGTAGCAACGACAGTGTGAGAGGGGATAGGTGAGGGAGAGATGGATGGAACAGAAGCAAAGGAGGAGGAGATGGAGGGTAATGGACTAATGGATGTGTGAGAAGGTCCAGCAGTGGTGGAGAGGTTTAAAAACTGACTGATTCCAAAAATAGAAGAAGTTGTTTTCTGAGGTGAAACAAACAATGGAGACATAGTAGAGAGCAGTGGAGTGGACAAAAATGTACCAAAATCAGGAGGATGTGAGGGAAGTGGTTGAGAAGAATGAGCAACCTCTGTAGAGGGAGGAATGGACGAGTGATGCACTGGAGGGGATGGAATAGGGCAGTGAAGTGGAGAATGTTCTGGTGTAGGTGGAGAATGAATCGAGTGAGGTGGAGAATGTTCTGGAATGTGTGAGGAACGTTTTGGTGGTTTATCTGTGGCAGTTGTGATTGAAGGATTAGTAGGAGGAGAGACAACAGGAATGGTAGTGGGGCGTCGAGTAGCTGATCTTTTTCGTTTTAAGGAGGTGGGAAAAGATGATGGTGGAGTAGGAGTCTGGGTGGATGAGATTTTACGCATATGCGAGAGATTTTTTGTCGAAAATTTAGAAATTTTATCCATAGAAGATTCAGAAGCAAGGGAAACGCCAAAATGTCGAAACACTTTTGTTAAAATCATGCCATATGGGACAGTGTTTTTTTTGTAATCCTTGTTGGCAGCACTGATCATGTGTTGAAGCATTACATAGGGTAGATTCAGACGTTTGCAATGGAGCAGACGATAGATGAGTAACACATCATTATCAGATACATATTCATGGCTGCCGCAACGAGGAATAAGAGTGTGTTGAGACATATTGTGAAAAACCTTAGGAAGTGGCTGAAGATACGTAGAGAGGTGCCGAGTGGAACCTTCTTCAAACAGGTCAGAAAAGACATTCGTCTTGCAGAGATTTAAAGCGGAGTACCAATGATCTCCAAACACAGAGGGGCCTTCTGTGGGGAGCTGGAGAATAGAAGCCAAGATGTCAGGGGTTAGGCGAATCTCCACTCCTTTGATGTTGGAAATCAGGAGAGATTTGTCAGCAAAAGTTTGGGCATTACAATAGAATGCACGAACAACTTCTGGATAATATAATTCAGAAATTTTCAGAAAAGAGGTCCACCCAAGAGCATCCGTGTGATGCTGAACAACGACGCCATTTATCGCCAAAATATCCAACAGAAATATACGACCAACCCCAACTGGGCGTTGAGCCCATTTAGTAGCAAAACGTTTGGAGCTTTCTGGTGAAAGAAGAGGAGGAGTGGCCTTTTTTGGTTTCTTTGAAGGAGGTGCCGAGGCAGAGGTGGAGGTGGAAGAGGACTTAGGAGATGGAGAACGTTGATTTTGTTGTTGTGGGGAGGATTCTGGGTGGGGAGAATATTCCTGAGGAGGGGTATGTTCTGGAGATGGGAATCGTTTGGAAGAAGGATCTGGAGGTGGGGAATGTTGAGAAGAACGTTCTGGAGGTGGGGAACGTTGTGAAGAACGTTCTGGAGGTGGGGAACGGTTTGCAGAACGTTCTGGAGGTGGGGATCTTTTTGATGAACGATCTGGAGAGGTGGGTTTAGGTTTAAAATTTTTCTTTTTCTGGGATGTGTGAAACTTCTTGCGAGCAAGATAACGAGCAATTTTGATTGCTGTTTGTGTTCTTAGGGGATTGCTCTGTGGGTTGATTTGAGAGGGAACTTCAGTTGGTTTTAGGGGAGAAGTTGAATGTGGGGGTTCAAAGGGAAAAGACGATTCTGTAGGAGTAACAGGAATAGGGTTTGTTGATTTATTTTCTGACATGGATGGTGTGGTCTCTGATGAGTTTTTGCTCGTTGGTGTTTGTGTTGAGAAATTTGGAGATGTTGTAGGTGTGGTTTGAGTACGCTGAGGAGGTACCCTTGCTGATGAAGGGGGGCACAAATCAGACGAGTCAGATGAATCAGAGTCAGAAATAATGAAATACAGTGGTTCAAAATTTTTAGGGTTTGATGATTGGGAAGTTCCAATACCAGATTGAACCCTCATTAACCTTCGTGGAGGAGGGTTTTGCGTACGGAAGTGAGGAGGGATTTGACTGGAGGTTGAGCAAGTGTTCCATGGTGGAAGAAAGGTAGTTAACGGAGGAATGTTTAGGATGGGTTCGTTTGTTGTAGGAGGAGGAGAGACAGGGGATGTGTGTGCTGGTGATGGTCTGGGTGGTGGAGATGGTGATCGCTCCATGGATTCATACGAGGAAGAAGAAGAGTAGGGAGTGCAGGGAAATGCGTTTTTGCAAGCAGGTTTTTTTGTTCTAGCCATTTTGTGGTTTCAAGGTTGAAGATGAAGTGGGTGATTAGTTGAGTGTGTATTTAGAAAGTGAGAGGATTAATGCAGAAGAATGTGAGAAGATGAAAGAAGAGTGTTTTCTGTCATGAGAAGATGAAGGGAAAAAGCAATGATTACTTGTTGTCCAATGGGAGTAGTTAGCACCTAGGGAAGGAGGAAAAGCAATATGGGAAGAAGTAAAGTGTGCGTGTCAGCCATCACATCAGACAAAAGGGCAGGCTCATTAAATGCCAAGTTTTGCCTTTTTGGATTTGAGAGGGAAAATATTAAAATAATAAAAACTGTTGGTGTTTCAAAACGGAGAATGATGCCTAGCGAAAAGGAGAATGATGAACGTTCTCCGTTTTATGCAGTAGCACGAATCAACCAGAATTTTCTAGATTTTTCATGATTTTCAGTTTTTCTTTGATCAGATTGAAACTATCCTCAACGAGAGGCTTTGTGAAAATGTCAGCAAGTTGATTTTGAGTGTCAACAAAAATTAATTCAATATCTTTCTTGTTGACATGATCACGAATAAAGTGATGTTTTATTTCAATGTGTTTTGATCTAGAATGTTGAATAGGATTTTTAGATAGGTTTATGGCACTTGTATTATCACAATAAATTGGAATACTTGAATAACTTACAGAGTAATCTTGGAGTTGATTTTTGATCCATAAAATCTGTGAACAACAATTTGCCGCTGAAACATACTCAGCTTCTGTCGTAGATAGAGCTATGGTGTTCTGTTTTCTGCATGACCAACTGATTAATGCTTCGCCTAGGAACTGACAAGTTCCACTTGTGCTTTTTCTTTCAATTTTGTCTCCATCATAATCAGCATCACAGTATACTATAAGATCAAAGTGTGAACCTTTTCTATACCAAAGACCAAGATTAGTTGTTCCAACAAGGTATCTAAATATGTGTTTTACTGCTGTTAAGTGGGATTCCTTTGGTGCTGATTGAAATCGAGCACACAATCCCACTGCAAACACTATATCAGGTCTGCTAGCAGTTAGATATAGCAAGGAGCCGATCATTCCACGATATTCCTTTTCAGAGACAGACTTGCCATTTTCGTCTTTTTCTAAAGAGGTAGAAGGATGCATAGGGGTTGTCATAATTTTTGACTCATTCATTTTGTATTTGACCAAAAGATCCCTGATGTATTTTTCTTGACAAATAAAGATCCCTTTTTTATATTGTTTAATTTGTAAGCCAAGAAAGTATCTTAGTTCCCCCATCATGCTCATTTCAAATTCACTTTGCATAAGTTTTGAAAAGTTTGCGCACAAATTTTCATTTGTTGATCCAAAAATGATATCATCAACATAAACTTGAACGATGAGTAAATCATTTCCTTCTGTTTTCTTAAACAAAGTGGTATCAATTTTTCCTCTTTGAAAATCATTTTTGATTAAGAATGAACTCAGCCGTTCATACCAAGCCCTTGGTGCTTGTTTTAAACCATATAATGCTTTGGTGAGTTTGAAAACATGATTTGGTTTTGATTGATTTTCAAAACCAGGGGGCTGTCTTACAAATACTTGTTCATTTTATCAAAGATTCCTATCTGAGATCCCATGATTTTATGGAAGGTTTCAGTAGCTTTAATAAAATTTAATAAATTTGTCTTGAGAAGTTCAATTTCACTTTTAAGCTGAACATTCTCCGTTTGTAGTGCAGAACGTTCTTGACACTCTTGTTTTTCAAAATTCTTTGATTCTTTTAACTCTTGAATGATGTTTTTTAGCACATCATTCTTAGTCAGAATTTCTTCTTTTCCTTTCTTTTCCTTAAAAAGTTGTTCTTTCAAAGACCCACAATTTTGAATGAGAAGATTTGAGTCATTTAATAAATTATCAAATTCTTTTCCCATTTGTTCACATAAATAGCAAGTTTCAGAATTTATTACCTTTTCTTCCTCTGTTTTTGCCATCAAGCACAAATTAGCTTCTTCTTCTTCGGTCTCTGATTCTCCAGAATCGTCCCATGTTGCCATCATTGATTTCTTTTTGAATGGAAATCGTTTTGGTGGATTTTTGTTTAAAGGACATTCAGCTTTGTAGTGTCCTAACTTGTTACATCCAAAGCAAGTAATTTGACTTTTGTCAGTCTCAGTTTTAGGATTTCTGTTTTGAAATCCCTTTTTAATTTGATCCCTTCTTCTCATCATTCTCTGTATTCTTCTAGTGAGAAGTGCAATTTCATCAGCATCTTCTTGTTCGATTCCTTCTGGTTCTTCTTCTTCTATTTGTGTTGTGATTTTTTCTTGAGATGCTTTTAGTGCAACTGTCTTTCCCTTTCTGACAGGTTTTTCTTCTTGCAACAGCACTTCATGTGCTCTTAGTGTTCCAATTAGTTCTTCAAGAGGCAGAGATTCAAGATTCTTGGCTTGGCTTATAGCTGTCACCATTGGCCTCCAAATAATTGGAAGACATCTCATGATTTTTCTTACTCTCTCCTGTACTGTGTAGGCTTTGCCAAGAGAGCGCATTTCGTTTACTATTGTAGTAAATCTTGAGTACATTTCATCGATGGTTTCTCCTTCTTGCATCTCAAACAATTCAAATTTCCTTATACCAATGTCTATTCTTGTTTCCTTGACATGACTAGTTCCTTCGTGATGAGTTCGTAGTGTGTCCCAGACTTCCTTTGCAGTTGTGCATTCATCCACTCTTTCACTTTCTTCCCTGCTTAAGGCACATGATAAGAATAACTGAGCTTTAGAATTTAACAGTACCTTAGCTTTATCATCTGTTGTCCAGTATGCTTCCTTTTTTAGTGCAGAGTCTGAATCGTCTTGATTAACTCTTGGTGTGAAGTCTCCATCTATAATGATACGCCACATTCCAGTGTCTTGAGATTTTAAGAACAGATGCATTTTGTTTTTCCAAAAGTAGTAGTCTGTTCCATCAAAGAATGGAGGTCTGTTTGAGGATCCTCCTTCAACAATATATTTTGCTTTTGACATTTTTCTGGATCTTTTCTCTAACACTTGTTAGGTGTTTTTAAACTTTTTAGAGACCGAGCTCTGATGCCAATTGAAGTAACACCGTTGATTTACAAGAAAGGGGGTTTGAATTGTAAATACTCCTTTTTTAAAATTCCTGTTATCTTTCAAGAAAACAACTCAAGATTGATCTTGGTTATGAAAAGTAAAACGGAGAACGTTCTTGGTTTTAATTGTAAAACAGAGAACGTTCTTTGATTAGTGTTAAACAGTAAATTCAGGTTTTCCCTTTTCTTAATCAATCAATATAGTGCAGTAAATAAAGAGAGTAGAGAAGAGAATACCACACACAGATTTATCCTGGTTCACCCAATGTGGGTTACGTCCAGTCCTCACACTGTGAGATTTTCCACTAAGTGTTTAAAACGAAGAACCTTCTTAATCTTACAACACCTAGTATAGACCAGCCTTGATCTATTTCAGCCTCTATTACTTTCCACCCAGAAAGCAATGATAACACCTATCTAATCTTGATAGGAAACAATCTAAAACAAACTATGAGGAAACTCTTATAGTTTGAGTTTTTACAAATGGATTGATTTTGATAGAATCTGTTTTTGCTCAACTCTTGTTTGAGAATAGATTCTTTACAAATGATCTATAAGATGATTTCGCAGCTAGATCAAGAAAGAGCAGCAGCAACTGTTTTGGCAATTGCAGAAAAAGTCAATTCCTCTGTTTTGCAGAAATTTAAGCTTTAAGTGAATGAGTATGATTGAATACTTAGTGCTCGAGTTTCTTGCGTTTCTTCATGATTGAGGCCTGCTATTTATAGGCTCGAAATCCACAGGATAAGCATGAAAGAGCTGTTGGAGAGGCCATGCTTTTCCTGGATTTAAGGCAGTACTTGAATAGACATTTCAAGCTATGACATAGCCTTTTTAACTTTTGGATTTAGCATTAAATGCAGTATTGTACTTTACTGATAGCATCGTTGATGTTTCTTCATTGATCATGGATGATACATTCTCCATCTTGAGTCTTGAGTGCAGTTGGAGAGATTAGAAACGAATTGCAGGCTGAAACAGAGCTGATGCAAGGCTACTGTTGATGAGCAGAAAAACGGAGAACGTTCTGGGTTTTTGAGTGAACGTTCTTGAGCTTAAATAATCATTATGGAGCTCCCGTTTTGATCAACCTGGATTTCTTTTGTGATTTCCTTGTCATATGTCATGATCGAGTGGGCTTTGTTGACTTTTGAATTTTTGGAATTCTTTAGGTCATCATGACTTTTGTCCATCTTTGGGCCCTTTTACTTTTGTGATAAAACATCCTTTTTGAGTTTTGATTAATCCTACTTGTTCCTTGCCATGAACTGAATAGACTTGAATGTGTTTTCTGGGCAAATTCTTTGATAAAGATGTAGAACAGATTTGAGCAACATGTTGTGATGAATGATTCAAAAAGCTGGAGATCATTCTTTGTTTTGCTGCAGAATGATCTTGTTTTCTATGCTTTTCTTGATTTTGTCTTTTAATAGAATTCACTCAAAAACACCAGTTAAATTAACATAATACTTTTAGAATCATGATTAACTTTCTTAGTTAACTTTTGTTTGTTTTCATCAAAACTTTAATTATAGAGTTTGTCTCAACAATCTCCCCCTTTTTGATGATGACAAACATGTTAATTTAGATTTTAATTATGATTCTAACATCAAGTGTGTGACAGAATTTTTATAGACTCCCCTTCAAATTATGCGTTCCATAAATTTGTAGAATTTAAAACATTTTATGCCATAAATTGTTTCTCATTAATTTGATAACAAAAGTACATGATAGAATGAAAATACATAGTGCAATCTTAAAAACTAAACTTAATTCTCCACCTTTGTCATTCAAAAAGGTAACTAGGCAGCTACAGACGGGGAAGAGCAGAGAGAAGAGACTATGAAGCCAAAGATGGGGAAGATCCTTCCGAAGAAGAAGATTTCCCAGGATGAGGAGCTGGAGAAGGCGGAGGGATCTGATGAGGAGGTGGAGGTGGAATTCCCAGCTTGGGAGCAAGATGATCAGCCAACCAAGTCCTCAATATAGCAGTTTCCTGATCATGTTGAACTTGTCGTGCAATGATGTTCTGGAGGACAGCCATGATGTCAGAATTGGATGGTTCAGGCAAGGGAGGTGAAGGATTAATGTTAGTAGTAGGATGAGAGGTAGTAGCAACGACAGTGTGAGAGGGGATAGGTGAGGGAGAGATGGATGGAACAGAAGCAAAGGAGGAGGAGATGGAGGGTAATGGACTAATGGATGTGTGAGAAGGTCCAGCAGTGGTGGAGAGGTTTAAAAACTGACTGATTCCAAAAATAGAAGAAGTTGTTTTCTGAGGTGAAACAAACAATGGAGACATAGTAGAGAGCAGTGGAGTGGACAAAAATGTACCAAAATCAGGAGGATGTGAGGGAAGTGGTTGAGAAGAATGAGCAACCTCTGTAGAGGGAGGAATGGACGAGTGATGCACTGGAGGGGATGGAATAGGGCAGTGAAGTGGAGAATGTTCTGGTGTAGGTGGAGAATGAATCGAGTGAGGTGGAGAATGTTCTGGAATGTGTGAGGAACGTTTTGGTGGTTTATCTGTGGCAGTTGTGATTGAAGGATTAGTAGGAGGAGAGACAACAGGAATGGTAGTGGGGCGTCGAGTAGCTGATCTTTTTCGTTTTAAGGAGGTGGGAAAAGATGATGGTGGAGTAGGAGTCTGGGTGGATGAGATTTTACGCATATGCGAGAGATTTTTTGTCGAAAATTTAGAAATTTTATCCATAGAAGATTCAGAAGCAAGGGAAACGCCAAAATGTCGAAACACTTTTGTTAAAATCATGCCATATGGGACAGTGTTTTTTTTGTAATCCTTGTTGGCAGCACTGATCATGTGTTGAAGCATTACATAGGGTAGATTCAGACGTTTGCAATGGAGCAGACGATAGATGAGTAACACATCATTATCAGATACATATTCATGGCTGCCGCAACGAGGAATAAGAGTGTGTTGAGACATATTGTGAAAAACCTTAGGAAGTGGCTGAAGATACGTAGAGAGGTGCCGAGTGGAACCTTCTTCAAACAGGTCAGAAAAGACATTCGTCTTGCAGAGATTTAAAGCGGAGTACCAATGATCTCCAAACACAGAGGGGCCTTCTGTGGGGAGCTGGAGAATAGAAGCCAAGATGTCAGGGGTTAGGCGAATCTCCACTCCTTTGATGTTGGAAATCAGGAGAGATTTGTCAGCAAAAGTTTGGGCATTACAATAGAATGCACGAACAACTTCTGGATAATATAATTCAGAAATTTTCAGAAAAGAGGTCCACCCAAGAGCATCCGTGTGATGCTGAACAACGACGCCATTTATCGCCAAAATATCCAACAGAAATATACGACCAACCCCAACTGGGCGTTGAGCCCATTTAGTAGCAAAACGTTTGGAGCTTTCTGGTGAAAGAAGAGGAGGAGTGGCCTTTTTTGGTTTCTTTGAAGGAGGTGCCGAGGCAGAGGTGGAGGTGGAAGAGGACTTAGGAGATGGAGAACGTTGATTTTGTTGTTGTGGGGAGGATTCTGGGTGGGGAGAATATTCCTGAGGAGGGGTATGTTCTGGAGATGGGAATCGTTTGGAAGAAGGATCTGGAGGTGGGGAATGTTGAGAAGAACGTTCTGGAGGTGGGGAACGTTGTGAAGAACGTTCTGGAGGTGGGGAACGGTTTGCAGAACGTTCTGGAGGTGGGGATCTTTTTGATGAACGATCTGGAGAGGTGGGTTTAGGTTTAAAATTTTTCTTTTTCTGGGATGTGTGAAACTTCTTGCGAGCAAGATAACGAGCAATTTTGATTGCTGTTTGTGTTCTTAGGGGATTGCTCTGTGGGTTGATTTGAGAGGGAACTTCAGTTGGTTTTAGGGGAGAAGTTGAATGTGGGGGTTCAAAGGGAAAAGACGATTCTGTAGGAGTAACAGGAATAGGGTTTGTTGATTTATTTTCTGACATGGATGGTGTGGTCTCTGATGAGTTTTTGCTCGTTGGTGTTTGTGTTGAGAAATTTGGAGATGTTGTAGGTGTGGTTTGAGTACGCTGAGGAGGTACCCTTGCTGATGAAGGGGGGCACAAATCAGACGAGTCAGATGAATCAGAGTCAGAAATAATGAAATACAGTGGTTCAAAATTTTTAGGGTTTGATGATTGGGAAGTTCCAATACCAGATTGAACCCTCATTAACCTTCGTGGAGGAGGGTTTTGCGTACGGAAGTGAGGAGGGATTTGACTGGAGGTTGAGCAAGTGTTCCATGGTGGAAGAAAGGTAGTTAACGGAGGAATGTTTAGGATGGGTTCGTTTGTTGTAGGAGGAGGAGAGACAGGGGATGTGTGTGCTGGTGATGGTCTGGGTGGTGGAGATGGTGATCGCTCCATGGATTCATACGAGGAAGAAGAAGAGTAGGGAGTGTAGGGAAATGCGTTTTTGCAAGCAGGTTTTTTTGTTCTAGCCATTTTGTGGTTTCAAGGTTGAAGATGAAGTGGGTGATTAGTTGAGTGTGTATTTAGAAAGTGAGAGGATTAATGCAGAAGAATGTGAGAAGATGAAAGAAGAGTGTTTTCTGTCATGAGAAGATGAAGGGAAAAAGCAATGATTACTTGTTGTCCAATGGGAGTAGTTAGCACCTAGGGAAGGAGGAAAAGCAATATGGGAAGAAGTAAAGTGTGCGTGTCAGCCATCACATCAGACAAAAGGGCAGGCTCATTAAATGCCAAGTTTTGCCTTTTTGGATTTGAGAGGGAAAATATTAAAATAATAAAAACTGTTGGTGTTTCAAAACGGAGAATGATGCCTAGCGAAAAGGAGAATGATGAACGTTCTCCGTTTTATGCAGTAGCACGAATCAACCAGAATTTTCTGGATTTTTCATGATTTTCAGTTTTTCTTTGATCAGATTGAAACTATCCTCAATGAGAGGCTTTGTGAAAATGTCAGCAAGTTGATTTTGAGTGTCAACAAAAATTAATTCAATATCTTTCTTGTTGACATGATCACGAATAAAGTGATGTTTTATTTCAATGTGTTTTGATCTAGAATGCTGAATAGGATTTTTAGATAGGTTTATGGCACTTGTATTATCACAATAAATTGGAATACTTGAATAACTTACAGAGTAATCTTGGAGTTGATTTTTGATCCATAAAATCTGTGAACAACAATTTGCCGTTGAAACATACTCAGCTTCTGTCGTAGATAGAGCTATGGTGTTCTGTTTTCTGCAGGACCAACTGATTAATGCTTCGCCTAGGAACTGACAAGCTCCACTTGTGCTTTTTCTTTCAATTTTGTCTCCAACATAATCAGCATCATAGTATGCTATAAGATCAAAGTGTGAACCTTTTCTATACCAAAGACCAAGATTAGTTGTTCCAACAAGGTATCTAAATATGCGTTTTACTGCTGTTAAGTGGGATTCCTTTGGTGCTGATTGAAATCGAGCACACAATCCCACTGCAAACACTATATCAGGTCTGCTGGCAGTTAGATATAGCAAGGAGCCGATCATTCCACGATATTCCTTTTCAGAGACAGACTTGCCATTTTCGTCTTTTTCTAAAGAGGTAGAAGGATGCATAGGGGTTGTCATAATTTTTGACTCATTCATTTTGTATTTGACCAAAAGATCCCTGATGTATTTTTCTTGACAAATAAAGATCCCTTTTTTATATTGTTTAATTTGTAAGCCAAGAAAGTATCTTAGTTCCCCCATCATGCTCATTTCAAATTCACTTTGCATAAGTTTTGAAAAGTTTGCGCACAAATTTTCATTTGTTGATCCAAAAATGATATCATCAACATAAACTTGAACGATGAGTAAATCATTTCCTTCTGTTTTCTTAAACAAAGTAGTATCAATTTTTCCTCTTTGAAAATCATTTTTGATTAAGAATGAACTCAGCCGTTCATACCAAGCCCTTGGTGCTTGTTTTAAACCATATAATGCTTTGGTGAGTTTGAAAACATGATTTGGTTTTAATTGATTTTCAAAACCAGGGGGCTGTCTTACAAATACTTGTTCATTTAAGAAACCATTTAAAAATGCACTTTTCACATCCATTTGAAACAATTTAATGAGTTTATGAGAAGCATATGCAAGAAGTATTCAAATGGCTTCCAACCTTGCAACTGGGGCAAAAGTTTCATCATAATCTATACCTTCTTGTTGATTGTACCCTTGGGCTCTTACTTTGTTTCTCACAACTTTTCCTTCTTCATCAAGCTTGTTTCTGAATATCCAACGAGTTCCAATGACAGATTGATCCAATGGATCTGGAACTAATGTCCAAACTTCATTTTTTTCAAACTGCTGCAATTCTTCCTTCATGGCATTTACCCAAGATTGATCAGTGATTGCATCTTTGATTGATTTAGGTTCCACTTGAGATATCATTGCCATGTTGCTTTCGTCATTCTTGAATGATTTTCTGGTTCTAATTCCATCAGTCGTGTCTCCAATGATTTGAGTTTGTGGATGACTTTCAACTATTTTCCAGCTTTTTGGTGGAGAATGAAACGGAGATTGTTTATCAATCTCTGTTTTCTGCAGATTATCTAGTTGCTGTGTTTTCTGCAAACTATCTTGTTGTTGTGCTTCATTTGAAGTTTCTTCTTCCTCATCCTTTTTACTTAAGTCTAGGTCATCAAATTCGTCAAACAATACATGCATACTTATTTCAACAACATTAGTTCTTAAGTTAAATACTCTAAATCCTTTGGATTCAGTTGTGTAACCAAGGAAGATAGCTTTATCCAATTTCGCATTGAATTTTCCAATGAGATCTTTGTTGTTTAATATATAGCAGTAACAGCCAAATACATGAAAATAAGAAATGTTTGGCTTCCTATCTTTCCAGATTTCATATGGCGTTTTGTTTATGATTTTTCTAATAGATACACGATTCAAGATATAGCAAGATGTGTTTATGGCTTCAGCCCAAAAATATCTTTCAACATTTGATTCTTCTAAAATAGTTCTTGCCATTTCTTGTAGTGTTCTATTTTTTCTTTCAACAACACCATTTTGTTGTGGTGTTCTTGCACAAGAAAGATTGTGAGATATACCAAGTTCCTCAAAGAAGCTTTTGAATGATGCATTTATGAATTCTCCTCCATGATCACTTCTTACAGAAATGATGCTGGATTCCTTTTCATTCTGAACTCTTTTGAAAAATGTTTTGAAAGCTTCAAATGCATCATCCTTTTGTTTTAAGAATAAAACCCATGTAAATCTTGAGAAGTCATCAACAATAACAAAACCATATTTCATTCCTCATAAACTAGTTGTTTTCACAGCCCCAAATTAATCTATATCGAGTAACTCAAGAGTTCTGTTTGTTGATACAAAATCTTTTGCATGAAAACTGCTTTTTACTTGTTTACCTTTGACACAAGCTTCACAAATTTTATCTTTTTCAAAGTTAAGCTTTGGCAGGCCTCTAACAAGATCAAGTTTAGAGATTTTTGAAATAGTTTTCAGGCTGATATGTCCAGCCCTTTTATGCCAAATCCATTTGTCTTTATTAAGAGAAATAAAGCATGATTCATCAAGAAGTTCATCAAGATATAAAACATATAAGTTCTTCTTTCTTTTCCTAGAAAACAGAATTTCTCCAGTTTTTGCTTTCTTAATTTCACAGATTTTTGGTTTAAAAATAAATCCGCACCCATTGTCGCATAGCTGACTTATACTTAATAGATTATGTTTTAATCCTTCCACATATTGAACATTATTTTTTTGAGCAGAGTTTGTCTTACCAATGGTTCCATTACCTTTTATTTGAGATTGATTATCATTGCCAAACGTAACCGAGCCACCATCCTTCTTGACGAAGGTTATGAAGCAATGTCTATCTCCCGTCATGTGCCTTGAACAACCACTGTCCAAGAACCAAGGCTTTCTCTTTATATTTGGAGAACCAACCTGCATGTGATGTTAGTTCAGCCTTAGGTACCCACTTTGTTTTGGGTCCTTGAGTGTTAGTTTTAGCATTTTTAAATGAATACGTTCCTTCTTTGTTTCTGAAGCTTGCTGGTTTTTTAATTATTGGTTTTGAAACAGATTTCCTAATGTATGTTTCAGAAACTTTTTGTTTTGTTTTAAAAGAGTTTCCATAAGGTTCTGCCTGTGAGTTTGATCGTTCTCCGTTTAGCATCCATCTTGGAGATTGTTCTCCGTTTTGAGGATTTTCCAAAATAGGATGCTTTTCTTTTTTGACAGGTTTTGTTTTTTTGAGCTTTCCATCCCTTTTTTTAAAATAGCAAGCAAATTCCAGATGTCCAAGGTTGTTGCAATAGGAGCATCTGATTTTGCTTTTTTCTTCCCTTTTATCTGGGACAAATTTTTTTTCATATAACTTGGTTTTTTGAGATTGATTGAAACCAAGACCAGCTTTATCAAAGATTCCTATCTGAGATCCCATGATTTTATGGAAGGTTTCAGTGGCTTTAATAAAATTTAATAAATCTGTCTTGAGAAGTTCAATTTCACTTTTAAGCTGAACATTCTCCGTTTGTAGTGCAGAACGTTCTTGACACTCTTGTTTTTCAAAATTCTTTGATTCTTTTAACTCTTGAATGATGTTTTTTAGCACATCATTCTTAGTCAGAATTTCTTCTTTTTCTTTCTTTTCCTTAAAAAGTTGTTCTTTCAAAGACCCACAATTTTGAATGAGAAGATTTGAGTCATTTAATAAATTATCAAATTCTTTTCCCATTTGTTCACATAAATAGCAAGTTTCATAATTTATTACCTTTTCTTCCTCTGTTTTTGCCATCAAGCACAAATTAGCTTCTTCTTCTTCTCCGGTCTCTGATTCTTCAGAATCGTCCCATGTTGCCATCATTGATTTCTTTTTGAATGGAAATCGTTTTGGTGGATTTTTGTTTAAAGGACATTCAGCTTTGTAGAGTCCTAACTTGTTACATCCAAAGCAAGTAATTTGACTTTTGTCAGTATCAGTTTTAGGATTTCTGTTTTGAAATCCCTTTTTAATTTGATCCCTTCTTCTCATCATTCTCTGTATTCTTCTAGTGAGAAGTGCAATTTCATCAGCATCTTCTTGTTTGATTCCTTCTGGTTCTTCTTCTATTTGTGTTGTGACTTTTTCTTGAGATGCTTTTAGTGCAACTGTCTTTCCCTTTCTGACAGGTTTGTCTTCTTGCTACATCACTTCATGTGCTCTTAGTGTTCCAATTAGTTCTTCCAGAGGCAGAGATTCAAGATTCTTGGCTTAGCTTATAGCTGTCACCATTGGCCTCCAAATAATTAGAAGACATCTCATGATTTTTCTTACTCTCTCCTGTACTGTGTAGGCTTTGCCAAGAGAGCGCATTTCGTTTACTATTGTAGTAAATCTTGAGTACATTTCATCAATGGTTTCTTCTTCTTGCATCTCAAACAATTCAAATTTCCTTATACCAATGTCTATTCTTGTTTCCTTGACATGGCTAGTTCCTTCGTGATGAGTTCGTAGTGTGTCCCAGACTTCCTTTGCAGTTGTGCATTCATCCACTCTTTCACTTTCTTCCCTGCTTAAGGCACATGATAAGAATAACTGAGCTTTAGAATTTAACAGCACCTTAGCTTTATCATCTGTTGTCCAGTCTGCTTCCTTTTTTAGTGCAGAGTCTGAATCGTCTTGATTAACTCTTGTTGTGAAGTCTCCATCTGTAACGATGCGCCACATTCCAGTGTCTTGAGATTTTAAGAACAGCTGCATTTTGTTTTTCCAAAAGTAGTAGTCTGTTCCATCAAAGAATGGAGGTCTGTTTGAGGATCCTCCTTCAACAATATATTTTGCTTTTGACATTTTTCTGGATCTTTTCTCTAACACTTGTTAGGTGTTTTTAAACTTTTTAGAGACCGAGCTCTGATGCCAATTTAAGTAACACCGTTGATTTACAAGAAAGGGGGTTTGAATTGTAAATACTCCTTTTTTAAAATTCCTGTTAAACTTTCAAGAAAACAACTCAAGATTGATCTTGGTTATGAAAAGTAAAACGGAGAACGTTCTTGGTTTTAATTGTAAAACAGAGAACGTTCTTTGATTAGTGTTAAACAGTAAATTCAAGTTTTCCCTTTTCTTAATCAATCAATATAGTGCAGTAAATAAAGAGAGTAGAGAAGAGAATACCACACACAGATTTATCCTGGTTCACCCAATGTGGGTTACGTCCAGTCCTCACATTGTGAGATTTTCCACTAAGTGTTTAAAACGAAGAACCTTCTTAATCTTACAACACCTAGTATAGACCAGCCTTGATCTATTTCAGCCTCTATTACTTTCCACCCAGAAAGCAATGATAACACCTATCTAATCTTGATAGGAAACAATCTAAAACAAACTATGAGGAAACTCTTATAGTTTGAGTTTTTACAAATGGATTGATTTTGATAGAATCTGTTTTTGCACAACTCTTGTTTGAGAATAGATTCTTTACAAATGATCTATAAGATGATTTCACAGCTAGATCAAGAAAAAGCAGCAGCAACTGTTTTGGCAATTGCAGAAAAAGTTAATTCATCTGTTTTGCAGAAATTCAAGCTTTAAGTGAATGAGTATGATTGAATACTTAGTGCTCGAGTTTCTTTCCTTTCTTCATGATTGAGGTCTGCTATTTATAGGCTGGAAATGCACAGGATAAGCATGAAAGAGCTGTTGGAGAGGCCATGCTTTTCCTGGATTTAAGATTGTACTTGAATAGACATTTCAAGCTATGACATAGCCTTTTTAACTTTTGGATTTAGCATTAAATGCAGTACTGTACTTTACTGACAGCGTCGTTGATGTTTCTTCATTGATCTTGGATGATACATTCTCCATCTTGAGTCTTGAGTGCAGCTGGAGAGATTAGAAACGAATTGCAGGCTGAAACAGAGCTGATGCAAGGCTGCTGTTGATGAGCAGTAAAACGGAGATCGTTCTGGGTTTTTGAGTGAACGTTCTTGAGCTTAAATAATCATTCTGGAGCTCCTGTTTTGATCAACCTGGATTTCTTTTGTGATTTCCTTGTCATATGTCATGATTGAGTGGGCTTTGTTGACTTTTGAATTTTTGGAATTCTTTAGGTCATCATGACTTTTGTCCATCTTTGGGCCCTTTTACTTTTGTGATCAAACATCCTTTTTGAGTTTGGATTAATCCTACTTGTTCCTTGCCATGAACTGAATAGACTTGAATGTGTTTTCTGGGCAAATTCTTTGATAAAGATGTAGAACAGATTTGAGCAACATGTTGTGATGAATGATTCAAGAAGTTGGAGATCATTCTTTGTTTTGCTGCAGAATGATCTTGTTTCCTATGCTTTTCTTGATTCTATCTTTTAATAGAATTCACTCAAAAACACCAGTTAAATTAACATAATACTTTTAGAATCATGATTAACTTTCTTAATTAACTTTTGTTTGTTTTCATCAAAACTTTAATTATAGATTTTGTCTCAACAATCTCCCCCTTTTTGATGATGACAAACATGTTAATTTAGATTTTCCTTTGCATGAAAACTGCTTTTTACTTGTTTACCTTTGACACAAGCTTCACAAATTTTATTTTTTTCAAAGTTAAGCTTTGGTCGGCCTCTAACAAGATCAAGTTTAGAGATTTTTGAAATAGTTTTCATGCTGATATGTCCAGCCCTTTTATGCCAAATCCATTTGTCTTTATTAAGAGAAATAAAGCATGATTCATCAGGAAGTTCATCAAGATATAAAACATATAAGTTCTTCTTTCTTTTCCCAGAAAACAGAATTTCTCCAGTTTTTGCTTTCTTAATTTCACAGATTTTTGGTTTAAAAATAACTTCGCACCCATTGTCGCATAGCTGACTTATACTTAATAGATTATGTTTTAATCCTTCCACATATTGAACATTATTTATTTGAGCAGAGTTTGTCTTACCAATGGTTCCATTACCTTTTATTTGAGCTTGATTATCATTGCCAAACGTAACCGAGCCACCATCCTTCTTGACGAAGGTTATGAAGCAATGTCTATCTCCCGTCATGTGCCTTGAACAACCACTGTCCAAGAACCAAGGCTTTCTCTTTATATTTGGAGAACCAACCTGCATGTGATGTTAGTTCAGCCATAGGTACCCACTTTGTATTGGGTCCTTGAGTGTTAGTTTTAGCATTTTCTTTAAATGAATACGTTCCTTCTTTGTTTCTGAAGCTTGCTGGTTTTTTAATTATTGGTTTTGAAACAGATTTCATAATGTAGGTTTCAGAAACTTTCTGTTTTGTTTTAAAAGAGTTTCCAGAACGTTCTGCCTGTGAGTTTGATCTTTCTCCGTTTAGCAGCCATCCTGGAGATTGTTCTCCGTTTTGAGGATTTTTCAAAACAGGATGCTTTTCTTTTTTGACAGGTTTTGTTTTTTTGAACTTTTCATCCCTTTTTTTAAAATAACAGGCAAATTCCAGATGTCCAAGTTTGTTGGTATAGGAACATCTGATTTTGCTTTTTTCTTCCCTTCTATCTGGGACAAAAAAATTTTCATATAACTTGGTTTTTTGAGATTGATTGAAACGAAGACCAGCTTTATCAAAGATTCCTATCTGAGATCCCATGATTTTATTGAAGGTTTCAGCGGCTTTAATAAAATTTAATAAATCTGTCTTGAGAAGTTCAATTTCACTTTTAAGCTAAACATTCTCCGTTTGTAGTGCAGAACGTTCTTGACACTCGTGTTTTTCAAAATTCTTTGATTCTTTTAACTCTTGAATGATGTTTTTTAGCACATCATTCTTAGTCAGAATTTCTTCTTTTTCTTTCTTTTCCTTAAAAAGTTGTTCTTTCAAAGACCCACAATTTTGAATGAGAAGATTTGAGTCATTTAATAAATTATCAAATTCTTTTCCCATTTGTTCACATAAATAGCAAGTTTCATAATTTATTACCTTTTCTTCCTCTGTTTTTGCCATCAAGCACAAATTAGCTTCTTCTTCTTCTCCGGTCTCTGATTCTTCAGAATCGTCCCATGTTGCCATCATTGATTTCTTTTTGAATGGAAATCGTTTTGGTGGATTTTTGTTTAAAGGACATTCAGCTTTGTAGAGTCCTAACTTGTTACATCCAAAGCAAGTAATTTGACTTTTGTCAGTATCAGTTTTAGGATTTCTGTTTTGAAATCCCTTTTTAATTTGATCCCTTCTTCTCATCATTCTCTGTATTCTTCTAGTGAGAAGTGCAATTTCATCAGCATCTTCTTGTTTGATTCCTTCTGGTTCTTCTTCTATTTGTGTTGTGACTTTTTCTTGAGATGCTTTTAGTGCAACTGTCTTTCCCTTTCTGACAGGTTTGTCTTCTTGCTACATCACTTCATGTGCTCTTAGTGTTCCAATTAGTTCTTCCAGAGGCAGAGATTCAAGATTCTTGGCTTAGCTTATAGCTGTCACCATTGGCCTCCAAATAATTAGAAGACATCTCATGATTTTTCTTACTCTCTCCTGTACTGTGTAGGCTTTGCCAAGAGAGCGCATTTCGTTTACTATTGTAGTAAATCTTGAGTACATTTCATCAATGGTTTCTTCTTCTTGCATCTCAAACAATTCAAATTTCCTTATACCAATGTCTATTCTTGTTTCCTTGACATGGCTAGTTCCTTCGTGATGAGTTCGTAGTGTGTCCCAGACTTCCTTTGCAGTTGTGCATTCATCCACTCTTTCACTTTCTTCCCTGCTTAAGGCACATGATAAGAATAACTGAGCTTTAGAATTTAACAGCACCTTAGCTTTATCATCTGTTGTCCAGTCTGCTTCCTTTTTTAGTGCAGAGTCTGAATCATCTTGATTAACTCTTGGTGTGAAGTCTCCATCTATAACGATGCGCCACATTCCAGTGTCTTGAGATTTTAAGAACAGCTGCATTTTGTTTTTCCAAAAGTAGTAGTCTGTTCCATCAAAGAATGGAGGTCTGTTTGAGGATCCTCCTTCAACAATATATTTTGCTTTTGACATTTTTCTGGATCTTTTCTCTAACACTTGTTAGGTGTTTTTAAACTTTTTAGAGACCGAGCTCTGATGCCAATTTAAGTAACACCGTTGATTTACAAGAAAGGGGGTTTGAATTGTAAATACTCCTTTTTTAAAATTCCTGTTAAACTTTCAAGAAAACAACTCAAGATTGATCTTGGTTATGAAAAGTAAAACGGAGAACGTTCTTGGTTTTAATTGTAAAACAGAGAACGTTCTTTGATTAGTGTTAAACAGTAAATTCAAGTTTTCCCTTTTCTTAATCAATCAATATAGTGCAGTAAATAAAGAGAGTAGAGAAGAGAATACCACACACAGATTTATCCTGGTTCACCCAATGTGGGTTACGTCCAGTCCTCACATTGTGAGATTTTCCACTAAGTGTTTAAAACGAAGAACCTTCTTAATCTTACAACACCTAGTATAGACCAGCCTTGATCTATTTCAGCCTCTATTACTTTCCACCCAGAAAGCAATGATAACACCTATCTAATCTTGATAGGAAACAATCTAAAACAAACTATGAGGAAACTCTTATAGTTTGAGTTTTTACAAATGGATTGATTTTGATAGAATCTGTTTTTGCACAACTCTTGTTTGAGAATAGATTCTTTACAAATGATCTATAAGATGATTTCACAGCTAGATCAAGAAAAAGCAGCAGCAACTGTTTTGGCAATTGCAGAAAAAGTTAATTCATCTGTTTTGCAGAAATTCAAGCTTTAAGTGAATGAGTATGATTGAATACTTAGTGCTCGAGTTTCTTTCCTTTCTTCATGATTGAGGTCTGCTATTTATAGGCTGGAAATGCACAGGATAAGCATGAAAGAGCTGTTGGAGAGGCCATGCTTTTCCTGGATTTAAGATTGTACTTGAATAGACATTTCAAGCTATGACATAGCCTTTTTAACTTTTGGATTTAGCATTAAATGCAGTACTGTACTTTACTGACAGCGTCGTTGATGTTTCTTCATTGATCTTGGATGATACATTCTCCATCTTGAGTCTTGAGTGCAGCTGGAGAGATTAGAAACGAATTGCAGGCTGAAACAGAGCTGATGCAAGGCTGCTGTTGATGAGCAGTAAAACGGAGATCGTTCTGGGTTTTTGAGTGAACGTTCTTGAGCTTAAATAATCATTCTGGAGCTCCTGTTTTGATCAACCTGGATTTCTTTTGTGATTTCCTTGTCATATGTCATGATTGAGTGGGCTTTGTTGACTTTTGAATTTTTGGAATTCTTTAGGTCATCATGACTTTTGTCCATCTTTGGGCCCTTTTACTTTTGTGATCAAACATCCTTTTTGAGTTTGGATTAATCCTACTTGTTCCTTGCCATGAACTGAATAGACTTGAATGTGTTTTCTGGGCAAATTCTTTGATAAAGATGTAGAACAGATTTGAGCAACATGTTGTGATGAATGATTCAAGAAGTTGGAGATCATTCTTTGTTTTGCTGCAGAATGATCTTGTTTCCTATGCTTTTCTTGATTCTATCTTTTAATAGAATTCACTCAAAAACACCAGTTAAATTAACATAATACTTTTAGAATCATGATTAACTTTCTTAATTAACTTTTGTTTGTTTTCATCAAAACTTTAATTATAGATTTTGTCTCAACAATCTCCCCCTTTTTGATGATGACAAACATGTTAATTTAGATTTTCCTTTGCATGAAAACTGCTTTTTACTTGTTTACCTTTGACACAAGCTTCACAAATTTTATTTTTTTCAAAGTTAAGCTTTGGTCGGCCTCTAACAAGATCAAGTTTAGAGATTTTTGAAATAGTTTTCATGCTGATATGTCCAGCCCTTTTATGCCAAATCCATTTGTCTTTATTAAGAGAAATAAAGCATGATTCATCAGGAAGTTCATCAAGATATAAAACATATAAGTTCTTCTTTCTTTTCCCAGAAAACAGAATTTCTCCAGTTTTTGCTTTCTTAATTTCACAGATTTTTGGTTTAAAAATAACTTCGCACCCATTGTCGCATAGCTGACTTATACTTAATAGATTATGTTTTAATCCTTCCACATATTGAACATTATTTATTTGAGCAGAGTTTGTCTTACCAATGGTTCCATTACCTTTTATTTGAGCTTGATTATCATTGCCAAACGTAACCGAGCCACCATCCTTCTTGACGAAGGTTATGAAGCAATGTCTATCTCCCGTCATGTGCCTTGAACAACCACTGTCCAAGAACCAAGGCTTTCTCTTTATATTTGGAGAACCAACCTGCATGTGATGTTAGTTCAGCCTTAGGTACCCACTTTGTTTTGGGTCCTTGAGTGTTAGTTTTAGCATTTTCTTTAAACGAATACGTTCCTTCTTTGTTTCTGAAGCTTGCTGGTTTTTTAATTATTGGTTTTGAAACAGATTTCATAATGTAGGTTTCAGAAACTTTTTGTTTTGTTTTAAAAGAGTTTCCAGAACGTTATGCCTGTGAGTTTGATCTTTCTCTATTTAGCATCCATCTTGGAGATTGTTCTCCGTTTTGAGGATTTTTCAAAACAGGATGCTTTTCTTTTTTGACAGGTTTTGTTTTTTTGAGCTTTTCATCCCTTTTTTTAAAATAGCAAGCAAATTCCAGATGTCCAAGTTTGTTGCAATAGGAGCATCTGATTTTGCTTTTTTCTTCCCTTTTATCTGGGACAAATTTTTTTTTTCATATAACTTGGTTTTTTGAGATTGATTGAAACCAAGATCAGCTTTATCAAAGATTCCTATCTGAGATCCCATGATTTTATGGAAGGTTTCAGTGGCTTTAATAAAATTTAATAAATCTGTCTTGAGAAGTTCAATTTCACTTTTAAGTTGAACATTCTCCGTTTGTAGTGCAGAACGTTCTTGACACTCTTGTTTTTCAAAATTCTTTGATTCTTTTAACTCTTGAATGATGTTTTTTAGCACATCATTCTTAGTCAGAATTTCTTCTTTTTCTTTCTTTTCCTTAAAAAGTTGTTCTTTCAAAGACCCACAATTTTGAATGAGAAGATTTGAGTCATTTAATAAATTATCAAATTCTTTTCCCATTTGTTCACATAAATAGCAAGTTTCATAATTTATTACCTTTTCTTCCTCTGTTTTTGCCATCAAGCACAAATTAGCTTCTTCTTCTTCTCCGGTCTCTGATTCTTCAGAATCGTCCCATGTTGCCATCATTGATTTCTTTTTGAATGGAAATCGTTTTGGTGGATTTTTGTTTAAAGGACATTCAGCTTTGTAGAGTCCTAACTTGTTACATCCAAAGCAAGTAATTTGACTTTTGTCAGTATCAGTTTTAGGATTTCTGTTTTGAAATCCCTTTTTAATTTGATCCCTTCTTCTCATCATTCTCTGTATTCTTCTAGTGAGAAGTGCAATTTCATCAGCATCTTCTTGTTTGATTCCTTCTGGTTCTTCTTCTATTTGTGTTGTGACTTTTTCTTGAGATGCTTTTAGTGCAACTGTCTTTCCCTTTCTGACAGGTTTGTCTTCTTGCTACATCACTTCATGTGCTCTTAGTGTTCCAATTAGTTCTTCCAGAGGCAGAGATTCAAGATTCTTGGCTTAGCTTATAGCTGTCACCATTGGCCTCCAAATAATTAGAAGACATCTCATGATTTTTCTTACTCTCTCCTGTACTGTGTAGGCTTTGCCAAGAGAGCGCATTTCGTTTACTATTGTAGTAAATCTTGAGTACATTTCATCAATGGTTTCTTCTTCTTGCATCTCAAACAATTCAAATTTCCTTATACCAATGTCTATTCTTGTTTCCTTGACATGGCTAGTTCCTTCGTGATGAGTTCGTAGTGTGTCCCAGACTTCCTTTGCAGTTGTGCATTCATCCACTCTTTCACTTTCTTCCCTGCTTAAGGCACATGATAAGAATAACTGAGCTTTAGAATTTAACAGCACCTTAGCTTTATCATCTGTTGTCCAGTCTGCTTCCTTTTTTAGTGCAGAGTCTGAATCATCTTGATTAACTCTTGGTGTGAAGTCTCCATCTATAACGATGCGCCACATTCCAGTGTCTTGAGATTTTAAGAACAGCTGCATTTTGTTTTTCCAAAAGTAGTAGTCTGTTCCATCAAAGAATGGAGGTCTGTTTGAGGATCCTCCTTCAACAATATATTTTGCTTTTGACATTTTTCTGGATCTTTTCTCTAACACTTGTTAGGTGTTTTTAAACTTTTTAGAGACCGAGCTCTGATGCCAATTTAAGTAACACCGTTGATTTACAAGAAAGGGGGTTTGAATTGTAAATACTCCTTTTTTAAAATTCCTGTTAAACTTTCAAGAAAACAACTCAAGATTGATCTTGGTTATGAAAAGTAAAACGGAGAACGTTCTTGGTTTTAATTGTAAAACAGAGAACGTTCTTTGATTAGTGTTAAACAGTAAATTCAAGTTTTCCCTTTTCTTAATCAATCAATATAGTGCAGTAAATAAAGAGAGTAGAGAAGAGAATACCACACACAGATTTATCCTGGTTCACCCAATGTGGGTTACGTCCAGTCCTCACATTGTGAGATTTTCCACTAAGTGTTTAAAACGAAGAACCTTCTTAATCTTACAACACCTAGTATAGACCAGCCTTGATCTATTTCAGCCTCTATTACTTTCCACCCAGAAAGCAATGATAACACCTATCTAATCTTGATAGGAAACAATCTAAAACAAACTTTGAGGAAACTCTTATAGTTTGAGTTTTTACAAATGGATTGATTTTGATAGAATCTGTTTTTGCTCAACTCTTGTTTGAGAATAGATTCTTTACAAATGATCTATAAGATGATTTCGCAGCTAGATCAAGAAAGAGCAGCAGCAACTGTTTTGGCAATTGCAAAAAAAGTTAATTCCTCTATTTTGCAGAAATTCAAGCTTTAGGTGAATGAGTATGATTGAATACTTAGTGCTCGAGTTTCTTGCGTTTCTTCATGATTGAGGCCTGCTATTTATAGGCTGGAAATGCACAGGATAAGCATGAAAGAGCTGTTGGAGAGGCCATGCTTTTCCTGGATTTAAGGCAGTACTTGAATAGACATTTCAAGCTATGACATAGCCTTTTTAACTTTTGGATTTATTATTAAATGCAGTACTGTACTTTACTGACAGCGTCGTTGATGTTTCTTCATTGATCTTGGATGATACATTCTCCATCTTGAGTCTTGAGTGCAGCTGGAGAAATTAGAAACGAATTGCAGGCTGAAACAGAGCTGATGCAAGGCTGTTGTTGATGAGCAGAAAAACGGAGAACGTTCTGGGTTTTTGAGTGAACGTTCTTGAGCTTAAATAATCATTTTGGAGCTCCCGTTTTGATCAACCTGGATTTCTTTTGTGATTTCCTTGTCATATGTCATGATCGAGTGGGCTTTGTTGACTTTTGAATTTTTGGAATTCTTTAGGTCATCATGACTTTTGTCCATCTTTGGGCCCTTTTACTTTTGTGATAAAACATCCTTTTTGAGTTTGGATTAATCCTACTTGTTCCTTGCCATGAACTGAATAGACTTGAATGTGTTTTCTGGGCAAATTCATTGATAAAGATGTAGAACAGATTTGAGCAACATGTTGTGATGAATGATTCAAAAAGTTGGAGATCATTCTTTGTTTTGCTGCAGAATGATCTTGTTTTCTATGTTTTTCTTGATTTTGTCTTTTAATAGAATTCACTCAAAAACACCAGTTAAATTAACATAATACTTTTAGAATCATGATTAACTTTCTTAGTTAACTTTTGTTTGTTTTCATCAAAACTTTAATTATAGAGTTTGTCTCAACACAATTAACAAGGTTAAAAGAAGTTCTATTGATGCTTCAAGTCCAAACAATGATAATGAAATTCACAGTCCTTTGCGGGTCAAGTGTAAAGGTTGTCATCCATCAAAAAGAAAAATATATGTAGTTGAAAAAATCGTAAAAAGGTCAAGGAATCAAACCAATCAACGCGATAATAGAGAGACTACCTTTGTAAGTTTTTTTCGTCCAGAAATTAAGTATCTATCCATCATGTACATATTATATTAAAATATTTCTTTTTTGTTTATTGAAATTTGTAGGAGAACAATACTGAAAGAGTGAGAAGTCATAATGAAAGTAACATCTGAATAGAATCATCTATTGAAGCTATCGAAAGTAACACATTGGTTCGTATTTGAATTTATGAATGAGTGTGTGGTTGTATTATTATATGTAAGATGGTTGTATTATTATATGTAAGGTTGTGTTAACTTATTGTATGTTGTTGTTCAGGTTGGAGGTAATACATCATTCTTGGATCTTTTGTCACAATTCAGCACAACTATGTGATAAAATGTAAATATTTTATCAATTTTTTATATGACATTTTGTTGCAACAAACAGTCAAGTAAATGGATTGTATGATAATCATGTATGTGTTTATCACATTTGTCACTTTTTTGTCATTAATGGATTTTAACAGAATGTTTGGTCATTTTTATCAGACAAAATATAAATCGGGTTAATGGCGTAAATGAACATGGTTAATGTTGTGAACACCTTGGTTAATGAATTTGAACTGAAACCTTGGGCATTCTAATCAAACAAGATATAAATCTGGTTAATGAATTAAAACAATATTGTTAATTCCTTGCACAACTTGGTTAATAAATTTTAACAGAATGTTTAGTCATTTTTATCAGACAAAATATAAATCGGATTAATGGCGTAAATGAACATGGTTAATGTTGTGAACAACTTGTTAATGAATTTGAACTGAAACCTTGGGCATTCTAATCAAACAAGATATAAATCTAGTTAATGAATTAAAACAATATTGTTAATTCCTTGCACAACTTGGTTAATAAATTTTAATAGAATGTTTGGTCATTTTTATTAGATAAAATATAAATCGGGTTAATGGCGTAAATGAACATGGTTAATGTTGTGAACAACTTGGTTAATGAATTTGAACTGAAACCTTGGACATTCTAATCAAACAAGATATAAATCTGGTTAATGAATTAAAACAATATTGTTAATTCATTGCACAACTTGGTTAATAAATTTTAACATAATGTTTGGTCATTTTTATCAGACAAAATATAAATCAGGTTAATGGCGTAAATGAACATGTTTAATGTTGTGAACAACTTGGTTAATGAATTTGAACTGAAATATTGGGCATTCTAATCAAACAAGATATAAATCTAGTTAATGAATTAAAACAATATTGTTAATTCCTTGCACAACTTGGTTAATAGATTTTAACAAAATGTTTGGTCATTTTTATCAGACAAAATATAAATCGGGTTAATGGCGTAAACGAACATGGTTGATGTTGTGAACAACTTGGTTAATGAATTCCTTGCACAACTTGGTTAATAGATTTGAACAACTTGGTTAATAGATTCGAACTGAACAGAATGGTCATTCTTATTATACAAAATATAAATCTGGTTAATGGCTTTAAGTAACATGGTTAATATTGTGAACAACTTGGTTAATGAATTTAAAACCAATTTGAATGTTTGAAGGTGGAAATGATTTGCCAATAATTAAACTTAACTTCAGCAAATTTGAATTTTCAGCAAACTTAACTTCAGCAAATTTGAATTTTCAGACATAATTCATCTGAACTACATAACTTCAGCAATTTTTACACAACTTAATCAATCAAATCTAAATTCTTACTTCATCATAAAAAAAGAAATAAATAAAGTTCATTCATATTTGTTCATAAAAGCATAAAGGAAAAATACAGGCAAAAAGAGAGAACTTCTTCTTCTTCTTCTTCTTCTTCTTCTTCTTCTTCTTTGATTGACTACACTTTTAACCCGATTCCTTAGTTTATCTTTCATTCTCGTAATTATGTTTGACGTTGCTTTTGCTGAACTGTCCACGTTAGGCTCACATGCGACTTCATCCCCAACATTCTCAAAAGGGGTACTAATTTCCACCTCATCTGTTGACAAATAGTATGTTATTAACAAGTCTAATTACATATCATAAATATTTGATAAACAAAAAAATTCAATATTTATACTATCAAATTCATGATCGGATTCATGCATTGGTTGACGTTTACACAATTCTTCTTTCAACCATTTTACCTCACCCTCAAGAATCGAAATCTTCTCTTGGGACTGCCTATTCTCCGCCACCAATCGTTGATAATCAACATAACGTACAGTTTGAATTTCTTGTTCATGCAATGCTTCATTTACCATGTCAAATTCAAGTTCTTCATTTGCGGTAGTTAACTCTTCAATTATCTTGCAAAGCGAAAAACAATTGAAACACACATTATTATTAAATAATTTATACAATCAAATAATATAAATGCATACCATGTTATTTTGAAATGCTTTTAATATTGTTTTCTTCAAACACTGTAAGATTGGCCAATTCAAAAATCTCGAGAAACTAAACTTCGGAACAAATGCTTCACCCAATGACAAGTGGTTGAACGCCCAGATCTAAAACAAATGTTAATGACTTAATAGATGTATTTTAATTTAAAGACAACACAAGATAGAAGATAGTGACATAAAACGATATTAAATATATATACCTGTAGGACAACTCCACAACCTGTTATGTGTGTTTGCGAATCTACCTTCCCCTCTTTCAACACAATTTCAATCCTACTTAAACTTTCAACTAAAACATTATACACCGCAACACTCCAATTGTAGCTATGTAGAGACTCTAGATCATCAAGTATTTTAATATAACGAGTATTTACTCGATTTCCTGATTGGGGAAAATAGAACTCGCCAAAGGCGAGGAGTATATAAAGTCTACAAAAATTGACTTTGTGCATACGACACATGTGAAGCAACACACCAATCATTTCACAAGTTACTTCTTTTCCTCTAAACAACTGTAATGTATCACATTCCTCATTTTCATATTCTTTCAAAGACTCACCTACTATTGGTAGTCCTAAAGCTAAACATACGTCACTTGGAGTAAAATTAACTATCCTACCTCTAATCCTAAATCCCCCACTACGTCCATCCCACCTACTAGCCAACTCCGACAATAAAGCACCAGAAATTTGTAAATTTTTTGCATATCTAAAACCCATTTGAATGGAGTTGTCATAATTTAAGTTCGATTTGCATTTTTCAAATGAAGGTTGATTTCATTGAACAAATTTGGTAAACATGCATGTCTCGCACGTATCTGAAAAGTATGAATATATGGTTAATATTGATAAATAAATTGCAACAATACAAATACAACTAATATATAAATTTCTTACATTTTTTTCATTTGTCGGTGACATGTCTTAAAGCATTAAAACTGAAAAAAAATAAATACCAACATTCAAAAACTGTATAATAATAATAATAATAATAATAATAATAATAATAATAATAATAATAATAATAATAATAATGTATTTGAACCGACAAAGACAAAAATAGAAACATAGAAGTCAAAAATATAAACCCTAAATCAATAACTCAAAATAGAAACGGAAAAGCCAAAAATAGAAACCTTAAAAATCAAAAATCCTAAATAGAGAAGTAAAAATAGAAACCCTAAATCAATAACTAAAAACCCTAATGATATGGAAAAGTAAACTTACAATGACTTAATAGTGCGAAACAGAGAATATCGGCTATAGTGCGAAACAGAGAATATCGGCTAAACCAGCAGAAGCAGAAGATCGGCAGAAGATCGGCTATGTGTTTGCAAACGAAGAAGATCGGTGAAACAGAGAAGATCGGCTAAACAGAGAAGACCGGCTAAACAGAGCAAACGAAGAAAACGGGATCGGCAGAGAAGATAGAGAAGAAGAGAGAGAAGAGAGAAAGAGAGAACGAGAAAGAGAAAGAGAGAGAAAGAGAAAAAGAAAAAGAAAAATCCTTAAAATGACAAAAATGCCCCTAAGTATGTATACGTATACGGTATATGAGTTGTGTTTGGATTTGTGTTCCAATATCATTTCTCTAAACTATAATATCTTATGTCTTCTATGCCATGAAATAATCGTGGGTAGAGATAAAACAACAGGCACATAAGAAGTAGTTTCTGGTTGGCACATAAGCTGCAACTCACTGTCATTTTATTTTGTACCATTCTATTTCTCACTGATTTAGATATTCGAACAAAGCCGTAGGAAAGAACAAATTGTTCAATAGAAACACATAGAAGTGATTCACTTTCCTCAATAATGAATCTGAATTCTCAGAAATTCAAAGAAGGGGATGCAATACCAAATATGGAGAAGAAAAACATGAACCCGGCTGATATTTGAATGACTCTCCACTCCCAACAGTCCTGCATTTTGACCTAATGCCAAGGAAAAAGAAAAGACAATTAGATAATGTATTTAATATACTCAACATGAGATGATAAATGATAAAATTCTCCAAGGTCAAAAAACTTTAATGACAATAAAAAGTGCAGCAAAATGTATACTGATGCAGTAGATCCAGTTTCCGTGCCAAAAGAGCCATCTAAAAGAGTCCCAATACCCTGAAATCATCAAACCTCAACACATAATTCTAATTTTTATCAGAATATGAAAAAGAAACATGATAGTCCACAATACCATACTAATCATGGCACATATTGTCATACATAAACTATTGCTAGAACTAGCTTTTGTGATGATTACATCCAAGAATAATAAAATATATAACAACCATCGCAACACGAGTTAGTACCCATTTAAAAAAGAATAGATCAAAGTAAGTTTATAAACATGTTATCCTTCTATCTAGATTGATGCTTTGAAGCCTTAGATATCATCTACTATGAAACAAAATATTATTACACATTGACATGGTTTCAGAGCAATGTATTACTGACAAAAACAGAGCTAAGCTACCAATGACTGATCAAGGAGCGGCAAGTATTTGGCGATCTTTTATTATATGCACCAGCTGCAGTCAAAATTTCAGCTAATGCCCATGCAATTCCAATTGAGACTATTATTGCAACTCAATCAACTCCTATCTATTTCATCTTTTGCAGATTGTGGTTAAATTATAATATCTTAAATGTACTGTTAAAAGGGTCAAACTGAATCAATATGCAAAGAAAAAGAAGTACAGTAAGTTGCAGCTTAAACCAAATTTCTTCTATCGATGGATTGTTTACATCACAAGGGATATGCTTTTCAAAAAACAATACATGACATGCATGGTAATAAGTGGCTTCTATAGCTGGATTAGTGTGCAATATCACATACATAATAACAGAATAGAGATATTACCATCTTTAATTGATAGCACAAATGCTATGATAATGTTTGCGAGGCTGAAGACTGTTGAAAATGCCAACCAAATTCCAGCTATAGCAATACAATATGGCATCATCTCTAAACAAGGTATAAGTAGCCTGCACCCCAGTGAAGAATAAATGGTTTAGAAAAATAGTCACTACAACACAACTTTGGTATGATTTCAGAAGTCCTATCACTTGAGAAAGAGGTTAATTGCTTGTTTAGATTGTGATTTTGTCAAAATTATACTTTTCAACTAAAGCGTGGCAATAATGTTAAAAAGAATGCAATTTTGATTAAATGGTTTCTAAGTTTCTCTTACTTTCAAGGCTGAACCGCCCAAAATGATGTAACCAGTATTTATATGAAAAGATTGATATACTACACACACTCCATGTGAGAGAATATGTCTTTTTCATGCATAAAAAATGAAATAAAAATTAACATAAGCACCATAATAATATTTACCTTACATGCCTTTTTACCTTTTTATCTATGTAAATACCTTTTTACTTTATTCCAATATGCCTTTTTACCTTACATTTATTTTTTACCTCAACAACAATAACAGGCTCAAACATGTTAAAACTCTATTTGTGCTTACACATGATAACATACATACATATTTGAGAAAAACAACTTTCTTACCCTCTTGAATAAAGACATTTACTTTTAAATGTCTAACTCTGAACGTGTCCATTTCAAATTATGTTATCTACACGCACGATTTCAAATTATGTTATAAATAAATCTACAAGCACAATTTCAAATAGTGAGTTTTTGAAGGGAGAATCAAAATAAAAAATATGTTTAACTATTCTGTAAATTCTTATCAAGTTTTTAAACTTATACAGTATATTTTTGGTAATTAGTTTTCACTTAATTACAAAACATGTCTCAGTTAACTTAATTAATTGTTTTTTTGCTAAAAAAAACCTAATTGAATTTTTTTAAGAGAGACTATATTGAAGGAGGAGACAGGTAAATAAAAATTGATGGTGTATTGCATGGTTATTAAATCCTTTAAAAATTCTTAAATAGTTTAGTGATCTGAAAAATAATTAAACCTAAAAAATATTACCTACCTCCTTATAAATAAAATTTTGTTGACTAAATCACAAGAATTAAAAAAAATTGAAATAATTTTAAATTTATTGGTGAATTGGATTTTACTAAAAATATAAACATATCTCCTTCCACTAGAGACAATACTTTCCTATATATAAAACTATGTTGTCTTTTATGTCTTTATAATGGTATTTATTTCCCATAAATTATTTCCACTAAAGTTAATTATATTCTATGTGCATGAGACTGATTGCAGAGGAAAAAAAGGATAACATAAATAGGGATAGATAAGTAACTAAATAGTTAATACAATTGAAATATTGAAGGATAACATAAATAGGGATAGATAAGTAACTAAATAGTTAATACAATTGAAATATTTAAAGTCTCTAACCTTACTTACACAAACAACTCTAACTTCTTCATTAATGTATGTTCCATCAATTCTTTTTGAGAGTATTAATATATAAAATTCCACAACTCAGGAATTGTCCGGTTGGACTCTCTTATTCATTAAAATGACATCTTATTGTGTTTTTTTGCCTATCGACCATGAGCCCATCAACAACTTTGTAAATAGGTTGGGGACCATCAAAAGGAATAAAAACTATCTCTCCAATTGGAAGGGTGTCAACATCCCTAATCCTTATAGGGCGTTCTTTGATCTCTCCTTCAAAGTCTGCAAAAAGAATATTAATTGAATCAAAAAATACATGATCAAAAACAAATTATACAATACATGAAAATTAAATGACATATTCTTGTCTTGAAGCTCCTCAGGCATAACAGGCCCATCCTTAAGTGAATCAAAAGATACATGATTTGTCTCCATATAGAATGATCAAAACGTGTGGAATGAATTAAGGTTGTACCTTAACCAAGTAGGGAAAGACACAACAACACAAAGATTTATAACAAAATCAATTCTACAATGAATTTACTGCATTTTGTGCTTATGACAAAAACATTGCCCAAAAGCCATTTGCTCCTATTCCTTTAGAGGATAAAATCTCAAATACGAAAATGGGGACATTGTAAACAATAAATATGGTTTCATCCATTGTAAACAAGAAATATATATGCATATCATGAGACAATAAGAGATCAACATAAACAAAATACAAACAGAGCAGCTAACCAACCAATAAAAATAACTTCAACCTTCTCTTTACAAAACCAAAACATAAAGAAGCACTCACAATCAAAAATATATTGGACATGATTTGTAATATTTGAACAAAAAGGTGTAGATACTACAGAAAAACCACAAAAAAGAAAAACAAGTGAATCCAAAATGTCGAAAAACAAACATTGCATATCTGAATCCAATTGTTCTTTTCTTCAATAACAAATTTTCTTCAAAGTTGAAGGATTTGGATGAAGAGGGGGAAAAGATTATAAACACTAAATGTGTGTGAGAAAATGAGAAAGAGTGAACAAAACGATTATAATGAGAGAGCTGAAGGAAGAGTGGACTCCACCCTATCAATATGGCTACTATTGCATTTGTCTTCCATATGTGAGTATCAACATATTCCTTATTTAAGAACCAAACATCTCCATCACTATCCCATGTGAGTATCAACATATTCCTTATTTAGGAACCAAGCATCTCCATCACTAGTCCATGTAGCTTTCCTCTCTATACTTTTAAGAAATAATTTGATAATTTGCTAAAAGTTCAATCATTAAGACAATTTAGAGATAAACTCAAATGAAACTGTAAGCAAGAAATATTTATAGCAAGAGCGATATTTCAAAAAATTTATAGCAAGAAATTTTTCAAAAAATTTTTAAATTTCTTCAATTTTTGTTTTTTTGAAAAAATGATTGTGTTTGGAAATACTTGAAATTAAGTTTTCCAAAACAAAAATGTATTTTAAAAAATTGTGTTTGAAATAAAAAGAAATTAAAAGAAGAATGCAAAAAGTATAAGTTTGCGTTGCCTCTCCCTTGTTGTAGGATGTTGATACTTGATGTTGTAAACTACAGTTTGTATCACGAACAACAATGAATCTCCGCGACAAACACAAATGAATCTGAGTCTCATATGACTACTCTTAAGATTTGCATAATTTGTGCAAAACTCCTCGGGCTGTTCTTCCCCAATTTGAATATAATTGATGAATGGTTGTGTTTATGTTAACTATGACTAAATTTTGATTTAACCATATTTTGACTATATATAAATTTTACTAAAAAAATATTTAAATTTTATTATTAGTCAAAAATCAAGAACAGTATCTATAATTTTACGTACAAGATTATCATTTAAATTTTGACTTAGATGAAGGACTTGGGAACTCTTTGCTATTTCTTGGGGATTGAAGTTGCCTACTCTCCTAGAGGCTACCTTATTTTAAAGTTATAATTTGAATTCACGTTCATAATTTCCTCTTTCCTCTCTCCAAGATCAAACGGTGAGCACAACTAATGATACACCTACTATATTTATATTTTATTAGGTATTCCCTAATTTTTCAATCAAACACACTTCAAGATAATATTTCATATTTTATTTCTTTCAAATGAAGCTTACATATATATGTAAAACATAAAAAAACATAAAATTTTCTTCAAATTAGAATAAACACTCTAGGTTCCAAGTAAGCTATTTAAGTCGTAACAACAACAATATTCATCGCATATTCCCTGAAAATATCCACGACTTGTGCAGAACAAATCACAATTAGAGTTTTGGTCACATCTAGAAAAACATTTCTTTAAAACAAGATCAACTTTGGCCATACCTGTAAAAAAAAATTATATTAGTATAATAAATAATTAATATACATAAAGAAATAATATACAAAGATTCAAACTTTAACCAATTGTCTATATACCTATTGAAAACAAAAGAACTACGACCAAGGCTGTTATAATAAACTTTTGTTTAGCAATCATTGTTTTTTTT
>JBBPBT010001043.1:2105804-2120628 GCA_037974875.1 Cicer bijugum
AAAAAAGATTTAATATTGATAGAAAAGTATTTGATATTAAAATGACTAATTTAGTAAAATTAAATTATATTTATTTTATATTAAATCTCAAAAATTAATTGTTCGAATGGTATATAACATAAAGTATTGAGAAAACAAAAATGAAATTAATAACAAAAATGATAATGAGCATGAATAAACTCATGCATATACATCAAATGACAATACTTTCACCATTTAAAAATTATAACAACTTTCTCTATGACATCTTTTCTCTGCATTAAAAAACTAAAATCAATATCAAAATCCATGTATCAAACACAATCATCTCTTCAAAAAGAAGAGGAATTCCAGCTTTAATCCCATCAAACTTACACATTTATATCTTACAAAATAAAAAAATAAGAATCCAATACAAACAATCGTCATAAGATTAGCATATATATATATAATCCTAGAGTTTCAACTATGTGCGTAATATATTATATGCACGAAAACAACCACAATAATTATCCCAATATGTAGTCTGCTGGCAATTGACTGTCCTTCACTCACATAGGTAGTCTCAAAAACGTTTACAGGCATTGAACCTAACAATAATTTTCAAAACAATAGTTTTCAATTTTCAGAAAAATCAAAGGACATGTACTTCTTGCAACAAATAACCATTCGAGTGGTGAACTTACATTTATGGTTAGTCCATCCTATGCGTTGATTAGCCAAATCATATACAATCAACTTATCCTTTAGAACAAGATCTACAAAAGGTAAGATCATACTAGTTAATTCATGATTATCAAACTTGCATAAAATAAACATGGAAAGACTAATCTACGATTATTAAACTTGAGGACAAAATACTAGCTTCGTTTTGGAAATTGGATTTACATGACAAATTGAAAACTAACATAAATTTAAATATCTATTAGAAATCAAATTTGAATGAAGATAATGAGAATCCGACAATTTTTTGTAACAATCAATCAGGTGTTTTTCTTTTCCGTTTTTCTTTTTCAATTGTAACAGATGTCGTGAAATTTTGAAGTAAAACACTAGAAATTTTGGATGAAATGATGTCACACTTGGTAGGCACATATAAAGAAGAATCTTTAGAAATTTTTACCATTTATGAAAGTTTTCATTCAGTTCTCATTTAATAAACAAATGAGATAATTATATTTTTTCTCAATTCTTTGTGGAGTTTATAGTCTAACATCCTAATATTGTGAGTCCCTTTTCCACTTTTTGGAAACCTATGCACCACGTTGTTGTGTTGTCCACTTAATGCAAATTGGCATATTAATTGCATACAATTTCAATAGAATAACTTATATGCAATAATATAACAAGCATCCTAATAGGCATAAACACTTCATACTTACCATACTTTGCAAAAGGTATTGTGTTGGTTTTAGTTTCATTAATGCTCCACCCGCAAAGTTTAAACTAACGGAAGGAAAATTATCGATGCTGAATATGTAACAAAAACAAAAAAGTTTAATGAGATTCAGAAAAATCATAATAAGACAAACTCTCTTTCATATTTTGTATATAAATATGTTTAGAACAAATATTATATTTGTAACTACCGGGTTGTGACTGTGTAGCATGGGTTTCCTTCTGAAATAAAGGGAGTAGCAAATCGTGATACAATAGTAGTGATCTACACATCCATTTGAAAATTGAACATTAGTATAGGTTAAGATCAAAATCATTTATAATATCCAAGATAAATAAACAAAATCCCTTAAAGAAAATTAATAACAAAAATTATATTTAATAAAGATATAAACCATGCTCAGTTGCAAGTATGTTTAGGCATACAAATCTCCATTGAATCATTTTAAGATTTAAAAAAGAAATTGATTGTGATGAATGATTCATAATTGATTTATATATACAACATAATAAAAACTAATTCTAATCAAATAAGAAAGGAATGTGAGAATCAAAGAGTAAGAAAATATTCTAATTATATTTTCGCAACGTAAAAGCATAAATGTTTTTTTTTTTGTTTATAACAGCATAAATGTTATTTTTTCTTAGAAGTTAGTAGCACATACATATACTTGAAAGTTCAACATTCAATATTTTGAGCTAGGTATAAGAAAACTTACGGCATGAACGAGAGGATTATAAGCTTCTTGAACAATATATGTTAATGTTGTACCACTATCGACTATAGCTCCTTGGTCGTTAGAGGCTTCAAATACATTTGGATTAATTGGGAGTTGTTTACCATCGACATAAATACTCTGAAGGTTTAAGGTGTAATGAATCCTGAAATTTAATGAAAAAGAAAAATATTAGTCAACTCTATTCCACAATATAATATTTATAAGAGTAAGAAATTACAAGAACATAAACAGATCAAGAAGCATTTTAAATAGATTCTTAGCAATATCACATTTTACATTCAATAAAGTAACGATATTTTAAAAGGATTTTTCACTATAATGTAAATTCAAATGTACTAGAGGTGTGTCACGTGATGAAATTTCGTGGAAGAAAAAAACAAGGAACGGAAGGAAATAAAATAGGGAGAAAGGAATTACAAACTAAGGAAATTAAATAAGAAAATCAGGATGGAAGAGAACATACTGCGATGGGACCATTGGACTATAAACAATATTTGGCTCTAAAATTGCACCAAAAACTAGAATGCCTCCTCCATTACTATCTCCTTTCAAGCAATGAGAGAAAACTTTGGGTGTTATTCTTTTTGATGACAATTGTGAAAAAACAGATATAACACCAGGGCCAAATCCAAAGACTCCGTCAAGCGTCTCAGTCACAACTCCAGATTGTTTCGTGCTACACCTATTGTAAAACAACCATCCAATAATGTTTGATTTCAAACCAAAATTCATATTAAGCATTAGCTAATATTAACAAAAACTTGGAAATAAATGCAAATACTATCAAAAAAAATATAAGTAGTCTTCACTGTTTCATAATTCTTCTATTTATTTATTTGTTTTTTTTTGAAAAATCAACCTATTGACAAAAATTGCATTACCAATTTAATCCTACATAGGGCATACACACATACACCCATAGTTGTCTAAAATGAATAAACATACGAATTTCTCACCCAAAAACAATAGTGGTTGAAGAGTTAGCAATGACAGGAGAAGACTCCTTGAGGATGGTGTCAAAATACATTTCATCAGAGACATAAACACCTGAGGTTTTACTCCCATCTTGATACCCAAAGGTGTAGCTGCACTGATTATGATTATCATCAGTAGAGCAATGAGCTTCTGCACCTGGAAATTTGAGGGGGCATCGGATGTCCGAGCATTGAACCAACACAGCCGTAGATGAAGCAGTTGTATCATAGAAATTGAGTTTAAACTGTAGAATACAAAACACATCAAGCCACAAATATTAAATAAATAAAAACACTACACTCATGGAAAGTTACAAGAGACAAAATCAAATCCAAAAAGTTAAGATTTTTCTTTTGCTATTCAAGAAATTTCAACATTATACACTTGATTCCAAGTTTTCTCTTTTTTCAGACTATGTAATTTTGTTTTTTTGGAACACCGAAATTGAGCAAACTGAATGGTTTTAATTTTAATTTTTAATTTTATGTTGGTTTTCTGGTAGTTGTAATTTTAAAATTTCTATTGATCTTTGTTGACTTGTTACTCTGATGTAGTAGTTAATAGAATTAATCAAACCATGTTCATTATCCTCCTAATGCTATGAATAATGTTAGGTATAACATGATCGCTCCCAAGGCAAGAAAATAAACACTATACCCCCAGTAAATAGTACTAATTAATAAGTATGTATAGTAAAAAAATAGTGATAAAGATTGAAAATCCTAACCCCATGTGCATTAGAGTGGCAATTATTGCAAGTTTTGCAATTAACCCACATAGCACTACTTCCAGTATCAACCACAACAGTGAGTTCCTTTGGCGGTGATCCCAACTTCACTTTTGTAGTATAACACCTAAACAAAAAAACCAATAATAGTAATATTAATTAATCTCACTCTCACTCATCTCATAAAAATAAAATGAAACTAAATTGAGTACTAAAATATGATAATGTAAATCAATTATTGAACTGAAACCTTGGGCATTCTAATCAAACAAGATATAAATCTAGTTAATGAATTAAAACAATATTGTTAATTCCTTGCACAACATGGTTAATAAATTTTAATAGAATGTTTGGTCATTTTTATCAGATAAAATATAAATCGGGTTAATGGCGTAAATGAACATGGTTAATGTTGTGAACAACTTGGTTAATGAATTTGAACTGAAACCTTGAACATTCTAATCAAACAAGATATAAATCTGGTTAATGAATTAAAACAATATTGTTAATTCATTGCGCAACTTGGTTAATAAATTTTAACATAATGTTTGGTCATTTTTATCAGACAAAATATAAATCGGGTTAATGGCGTAAATGAACATGTTTAATGTTGTGAACAACTTGGTTAATGAATTTGAACTGAAATATTGGGCATTCTAATCAAACAAGATATAAATATGGTTAATGAATTAAAACAATATTGTTAATTCCTTGCACAACTTGGTTAATAGATTTTAACAAAATATTTGGTCATTTTTATCAGACAAAATATAAATTGGTTTAATGACGTAAATGAACATGGTTAATGTTGTGAACAACTTGGTTAATGAATTCCTTGCACAACTTGGTTAATAGATTTGAACAACTGGGTTAATAGATTCGAACTGAACAGAATGGTCATTCTTATCATACAAAATATAAATTATACACCGCAACACTCCAATTGTAGCTATGTAGAGACTCTAGATCATCAAGTATTTTAATATAATGAGTATTTACTCGATTTCCTGATTGGGGAAAATAGAACTCGCCAAAGGCGAGGAGTATATAAAGTCTACAAAAATTGACTTTGTGCATACGACACATGTGAAGCAACACATCAATCATTTCACAAGTTACTTCTTTTCCTCTAAACAACTGTAATGTATCACATTCCTCATTTTCATATTCTTTCAAAGACTCACCTACTATTGGTAGTCCTAAAGCTAAACATACGTCACTTGGAGTAAAGTTAACTATCCTACCTCTAATCCTAAATCCCCCACTACATCCATCCCACCTACTAGCCAACTCCGACAATAAAGCACCAGAAATTTGTAAATTTTTTGCATATCTAAAACCCATTTGAATGGAGTTGTCATAATTTAAGTTCGATTTGCATTGTCAAATGAAGGTTGATTTCATGCAACAAATTTGGTAAACATGCAAGTCTCGCACGTATCTGAAAAGTATGAATATATGATTAATATTGATAAATAAATTGTAACAATACAAATACAACTAATATATAAATTTCTTACATTTTTTTCATTTGTCGGTGCCATGTCTTAAAGCATTAAAACTGAAAAAAAAATAAATACCAACATTCAAAAACTGTATAATAATAATAATAATAATTATAATAATAATAATAATAATAATGTATTTGAACCGACAAAGACAAAAATAGAAACATAGAAGTCAAAAATATAAACCCTAAATCAATAACTCAAAATAGAAACAGACAAGCCAAAAATAGAAACCCTAAAAATCAAAAATCCTAAATAGAGAAGTAAAAATAGAAACCCTAAATCAATAACTAAAAACCCTAATGATATGGAAAAGTAAACTTACAATGACTTAATAGTGCGAAACAGAGAATATCGGCTATAGTGCGAAACAGAGAATATCGGCTAAACCAGCAGAAGCAGAAGATCGGCTGAAGATCGGCTATGTGTTTGCAAACGAAGAAGATCTGTGAAACAGAGAAGATCGGCTAAACAGAGAAGACCGGCTAAACAAAGCAAACGAAGAAAACGGGATCGGCAGAGAAGATAGAGAAGAAGAGAGAGAAGAGAGAAAGAGAGAACGAGAATGAGAAAGAGAAAGAGAGAGAAAGAGAAAAAGAAAAATCCTTAAAATGACCAAAATGCCCCTAAGTATGTATACGTATACGGTATCTGAGTTGTGTTTGTATTTGTGTTTGGATTTGTGTTCCAATATCATTTCTCTAAACTATAATATCTTATGTCTTCTATGCCATGAAATAATCGTGGGTAGAGATAAAACAACAGGCACATAAGAAGTAGTTTCTGGTTGGCACATAAGCTGCAACTTAATGTCATTTTATTTTGTACCATTCTATTTCTCACTGATTTAGATATTCCAACAAAGTCGTAGGAAAGAACAAATTGTTCAATAGAAACACATAGAAGTGATTCACTTTCCTCAATAATGAATCTGAATTCTCAGAAATTCAAAGAAGGGGATGCAATACCAAATATGTAGAAGAAAAACATGAACCCGACTGATATTTGAATGACTCTCCACTCCCAAGAGTCCTGCATTTTGACCTAATGCCAAGGAAAAAGAAAAGACAATTTGATAATGTATTTAATATACTCAACATGAGATGATAAATGATAAAATTCTCCAAGGTCAAAAAACTTTAATGACAATAAAAAGTGCAGCAAAATGTATACTGATGCAGTAGATCCAGTTTCCGTGCCAAAAGAGCCATCTAAAAGAGTCCCAATACCCTGAAATCATCAAACCTCAACACATAATTCTAATTTTTATCAGAATATGAAAAAGAAACATGATAGTCCACAATACCATACTGATCATGGCACATATTGTCATACATAAACTATTGCTAGAACTAGCTTTTGTGATGATTACATCCAAGAATAATAAAATATATAACAACCATCGCAACACGAGTTAGTATCCATTTAAAAAAGAATAGATCAAAGTAAGTTTATACACATGTTATCCTTCTATCTAGATTGATGCTTTGAAGCCTTAGATATCATCTACTATGAAACAAAATATTATTACACATTGACATGGTTTCAGAGCAATGTATTACTGACAAAAACAGAGCTAAGCTACCAATGACTGATCAAGGAGCGGCAAGTATTTGGCGATCTTTTATTATATGCACCAGCTGCAGTCAAAATTTCAGCTAATGCCCATGCAATTCCAATTGAGACTATTATTGCAACTCAATCAACTCCTATCTATTTCATCTTTTGCAGATTGTGGTTAAATTATAATATCTTAAATGTACTGTTAAAAGGGTCAAACTGAATCAATATGCAAAGAAAAAGAAGTACAGTAAGTTGCAGCTTAAACCAAATTTCTTCTATCGATGGATTGTTTACATCACAAGGGATATGCTTTTCAAAAAACAAGTAATACATGACATGCATGGTAATAAGTGGCTTCTATAGCTGGATTAGTGTGCAATATCACATACATAATAACAGAATAGAGATATTACCATCTTTAATTGATAGCACAAATGCTATGATAATGTTTGCGAGGCTGAAGACTGTTGAAAATGCCAACCAAATTCCAGCTATAGCAATACAATATGGCATCATCTCTAAACAAGGTATAAGTAGCCTGCACCCCAGTGAAGAATAAATGGTTTAGAAAAATAGTCACTACAACACAACTTTGGTATGATTTCAGAAGTCCTATCACTTGAGAAAGAGGTTAATTGCTTGTTTAGATTGTGACTTTGTCAAAATTATACTTTTCAACTAAAGCGTGGCAATAATGTTAAAAAGAATGCAATTTTGATTAAATGGTTTCTAAGTTTCTCTTACTTTCAAGGCTGAACCGCCTGTTGGGAAAAACCAGAGATAATTAACAATAACTATCTCGATAATGCGGAATATTTTTTCCCCCACCTGTGCAGATAAATGGCCAAACAGAAAATACAATTCCGAGAGCAATAATAATTGACAGAAAATTAAATATGAGACAAACACAATTTTAACGTGGAAAACTTCCCTCAAATTGAGAGAATAAAAACCACGGGACCTAGTCCAGTAAAATCTTCCACTATAATAATTAATGGGTACACCAAGAGTCTTCCTAATAACAATAGGGAATATCAATCAACAATAACAATTCTATAACAACCTTATAACAACCTTCCACTAAAGTGGGTATGCCAAAGTAACTCTCAGAGAAGATAAAACTACTCAAATTATATATTAAAGTAACAAACTTAGTGGTAGGAATAACATACTAAATTTGTAGATCAAACGGAGCAAGTTTGCTACACACCTGTTACCACCACTGGAACCAAACCCTTATTTTCTTCTCTGGAAACCGTTCTTCTTCCGTTGTCTTTCTATATTCTGTGTTCTGCGTTTCTTAGGGATTTCTAAATCCCTTTTATTAACTTCAAGTGGACCAAGCCCACTAAAACTTTTTTTTCTTTTTATTTTAATAATAATAATAATACTATTAATGAAATTGGTGGGTTCCACTTGGGGAGTGAGCCCACCCAACTAATCTCCCCCTCACGACTCAAGTGGGAAGGTATTGCTCAACCATGCCAGCTTTCTTGCTGCAACATATCATCTTCGACACAGGTAATGTCTTTGTCATCATATCTGAACCATTCTCATCAGTATGAATCTTCTCAATTAAAAATGACTTCATTTCCAGTGCATCTCGTATCCAATGATACCGCACTTCAATATGCTTCGACTTTGCATGAAAAGTCGGATTCTTGCTGAGATGAATCACACTCTGACTGTCACAGAATAACACAAACTTGTCTTGCTTGAGGTCTAACTCATGTAGGAACTTCTTCATCCACAAGAGTTCTTTGGAAGCTTCAGTTGCTGCAATGTACTCAGCTTCAGTAGTAGATAGAGCAACGCACTTTTGTAGTCTTGATTGCCAAGACACAGCTCCCCCTGCAAATGTCATCATATAACCAGAAGTAGATTTTCTAGAATCAAGATCACCTGCCATATCTGCATCTGTGTAGCCATCCAACACGGGTTCACCACCTCCATAGCATAAACACACTTTGGAAGTGCCCCTAAGGTATCTGAGAATCCACTTCACTGTTTGCCAATGATCTTTACCAGGATTAGAGAGAAACCGACTAACAACTCCAACTGCATGAGCAATATCTGGCCTTGTGCATACCATAGCATACATCAAACTACCAACTGCGGATGCATAAGGAACCTTCTTCATCTCTTCTTTGTCTTTCTCACTTGTAGGACATTTATCAGAATTCAATTTAAAATGAGTAGCAAGTGGAGTACTAACAGGTTTGCAATTGCTCATGTTAAACCTCTCTAACACCTTCTCAATATAGTTGTGTTGAGACAACCATAATTTATTATTCTTCCTATCACGAGTAATTCTCATGCCCAGAATTTGCTTTGCAAGACCCAAGTCTTTCATTGCAAAGGACTTGTTCAAATCTTTCTTTAAAGATTGAATCCTCTTAGAATCATGACCAACAATCAACATGTCATCCACATATAACAAGAGAATAATATAATCACCATTAGAGAATTTCTTGATAAACACACAATGGTCAGAAGTTGTTTTACCATACCCATGTTTCTCCATGAAAGAATCAAATTTCTTGTACCACTGTCGAGGTGCTTGCTTGAGCCCATACAAGCTTTTCTTCAATTTACACACAAGTTGCTCTTTACCTTTGACTTCGAAACCCTCTGGTTGCTCCATATAGATCTCTTCCTCCAAATCACCATGAAGGAATGCAGTTTTCACATCAAGTTGTTCAACTTCTAGGTTTAAACTAGCTGCTAACTGATGACTCTTCATCATATGCATAATTTTTATTGATTTTAGTCTTATTTATCTTTAAGCATTAGTTAATTTAATGAGTTATTTAATATATTTTGTTGATTTTAGTTATTTGATTTAATGAAATATTTTTGTTCTTATTTGCTTAATTAAGTAGAGATTTTTCGTAGTTTTGCGTTGTTACTTTGTTTTAGTGCAGTGCTGAATTTTGGTGAGAAATCAACATGACATATGTGGAGTATTTCAGCCATATCTGGAGTTCTAGATGTCCAATTAGTGTCACTCCAAGTGCTAATGAAAGCTAAGATCCATATCTACAACTTTCATGAAGACACCAGGACCAAATTCAGACGCGAAAGATGCGAAAAATGCAAAATACGTCAGACAGCAGATGTTGCGCGCCTAGAGCGCGCCCAGTGCGCCTGGGGCGCATTTCACATGTTTCAGCTCTGCCAACGCGCGCCTGGGGCGCGCCCTGCGCGCCTGGAGCGCGTGACGCGCATCAGCAATCATAAAAACGCAATTTTTTGCTGTTTTTTGGATCTTTTTGACTCTTGGGAACTTGGGAGACTTGTGCCCTAGCATAGAGACTCAAAGACAGCCGTTTCTAACGCCATTGAAGCAGTTTTATCAAGAGAATTTCTATACGTTAATGCTTAATTCTAATCTTAAATCTACTAAGGAATTAGGGGTTACTTTGGAATTAAAGGTTCTGTCACTAAGACATTAGGGCAAGAATAATAAAGAGAATTCGGTAATAATTCAATAAAGGAATTCAGTAATTAGGATCAAATTAGACACCAAGGTTGGATTCGAAGTGAAACTCATCCCTGGCATTTTTCTCATTATAAAAGATCAATTTTATTACTGTTGTTAATTTCAGATATTATTTCAATCAACTTGGGAACCTTTTGTTCAATTTTAGTAATTAAATATAATTCAATAGTAAAACGCAATCCTTGAGTTCGACACTCGGTACTACCGTTTTATTATTACTTGCAACGATTCAGTACACTTGCTGAAACGCTATCACTAACCCAAGCACAACTCGGATAGAGGACATCTTCACCACAGGTGAAAAAATTTCATCAAAGTCAATACCTTTTCTCTGATTAAAACCTTTCACAACCAATCTTGCTTTGTATCTTGGTTGAGAATTATTCTCTTCTGTCTTTATCTTATATACTCATTTGTTCTTGAGTGCTTTTCTACCATTAGGCAACTTTACCAGATCAAATGTGTGATTCTCATGCAAGGAATTCATCTCTTCTTGCATGGCCTTCAACCACTTTTCTTTATCAGCATTTGTAATAGCTTCTTGATAGTACTCTGGCTCTCCACTATCAGTGATCATCACATACTCATGTGGAGGATATCTTTGAGAAGGTTGACGTTCTCTAGTAGATCTTCTCAAATCAAACTCGACTTGTGGCTCAATTGGAACCTGTTCATCATGGTGAGGCACATGATCATCAGTTACATTCTCATCATCTACCTGTATATCTCCCCCATCAACAAGAGTTTCCGTAGGAGGCTTAGGCGCAACATCAATGTAACTTTTGAGATTTGGTTTCTGTTTTTCAGCTTTATCAAAATCTTCAACAGTCTGGTCTTCAAGAAATATCACATCTCGACTTCTAATAATTTTCTTGTCAACCGGATCCCACAATCTATAACCAAATTCTTCATCACCATAGCCGACGAATATACACTGTTTGGATTTACTATCAAGCTTAGACCTCTCATCTCTTGGAACGTGAACAAAACATCTACAGCCAAAAACTCCCAAATGATGGTAGGAGACATCTTTCCCTGTCCACACTCTATTTGGAACATCACCATCAAGTGGAATAGAAGGAGAAAGATTGATCAAATCCAATGCAGTTTTCATTGCTTCACCCCAAAAGGATTTCGATAATTTTGCATGAGAGAGCATACATTTGATTCTGTCATTAATCGTACGATTCATTCTCTCTGCAACACCATTATGTTGAGGCGTCTTTGGAACTGTTTTCTCAAACCTAATTCCATGTTCTCTACAATACTCTTCAAATGGACCTCTGTATTCACCACCATTATCTGATCGAACACATTTCAGTTTTCTTCTTTTTTCTCTTTCAACACTTGCATGAAAGTGCTTGAAGACTCCAAATACCTGGTCTTTAGATTTCAAAGGAAAAGCCCACACTTTTCTAGAGTGGTCGTCAATAAAAGTAACAAAATATGATGCACCACCAAGAGATTTACTATCCATCATACAAACATCAGTATGAACTAAATCAAAAATATTTTGCCTCCTATGAGGACCAGTGTTATGAAAAGATACTCTATGTTGTTTTCCAGCAAAACAATGAGTGCAAGTTTTTAGAGACGTACCTTTCACAGGAAGAAAATTTTTCTTCGCAAGTATGTTGAGTCCTTTCTCACTCAAGTGACCAAGGCGCATATGCCATAAATCAGAAGATGCATCTTCAATTGTATTCACTTCTTCCTTGCATAGCTTCGTAGGCATCCTATAGAGAGAAGTGGAACTTTGCTCCTTTGCAACCACTAGGGACCCTTTAGTGATTTTACATATACCACCACCACCAAAGAAAGTGTGATAACCATCGATATCCAAAGCTTTCACCAAAATCAAATTGAGACGAATATTAGGAACATGTCTAACATTCTTCAATTGAAGCTTGCAACCAATCCCAGTTTCAACCTAAACATCTCCCATACCGATAATTTTACATACTCCTTCATCTCCCATTTTTACCATGCCAAAATCACCAGCACTGTAAGATGAGAAGAAATCATGCCTAGGAGTAACATGATATGAGGCACCCGAATCAATGATCCAAGTTGAATCCTGACATGCAAGGTTTATGGAATTATCATCACAAACAATGTAGACATTATTAACAGATGCAACTGCTGTTGTATCTTTATCATTTTTCTTCTCTTTGTCTTCATCTCTTTCCCTTGATTGATCTCTCTTAAGGAACCTGCAATTTCTTTTTATGTGACCCGCTTTTCCACAATGATAGCATATCACTTCTTTTCTAGTCCTTGACTTGCTTCTTGACTTGCTACGACTTTCAGAGTTGTCGCGTCTATGGAAGTTTCTAGATTGACTTCTTCCTCGTGACTCTGTAACTAGTGCTTCTGACTTTGAGGAAGAACCAACCAAACCACGTTCCTTTCTTCGAGCTTCTTCATTCAACATGCTCTCTTTAACTGTTGACATTTTCAACTTTCCACTTGGAGCTGAATTGGTCAACGTCACAACAAGGATTTCCCAATTATCAGGCAAGGAACTCAACAATAACAACGCTTGCAACTCATCATCTAATTTAATTTCTGCGGTTGTCAACTGATTCACTGTATTCTGAAAAATACTCATATGCTCTGCCATTGAATCCCCATCTTTATATTTCATATTCACCAGCTTCCGAATTAAGAATGTTTTATTTTGCACATTCTTTCGTTTATACAACTCTTTTAATTTTTCCCACATCTTGTTAGCATCTATTTCAGTTTCAACATGTGGATATACACTAAGATCCAACCACTGCCTGATCAACGCCACTGCCTTTCTATTCATCTTCTTCCAATCAGCGTCATATTTATCTGCGGGTTTAGCAGTGTTACCCTCAATAGGATCATACAAATCTTTACTGTATAACATGTCTTCCATGAGAGTCTTCCAAAGTGTGTAATTAGAAGAGTTGAGTTTAATCATATTGGGACCTTTATTTTCCTCCTCCATTTAAATGCACAAATCAAATAACCGAGCTCTTGATACCACTTTGTTGGGAAAAACCAGAGATAATTAACAATAACTATCTCAATAATGCGGAATATTTTTTCCCCCACCTGTGCAGATAAATGGCCAAACAGAAAATACAATTCCGAGAGCAATAATAATTGGCAGAAAATTAAATATGAGACAAACACAATTTTAACGTGGAAAACTTCCCTCAAATTGAGAGAATAAAAACCACGGGACCTAGTCCAGTAAAATCTTCCACTATAATAATTAATGGGTACACCAAGAGTCTTCCTAATAACAATAGGGAATATCAATCAACAATAACAACTCTATAACAACCTTCCACTAAAGTGGGTATGCCAAAGTAACTCTCAGAGAAGATAAAACTACTCAAATTATATATTAAAGTAACAAACTTAGTGGTAGGAATAACATACTAAATTTGTAGATCAAACGGAGCAAGTTTGCTACACACCTGTTACCACCACTGGAACCAAACCCTTATTTTCTTCTCTGGCAACCGTTCTTCTTCCGTTGTCTTTCTATATTCTGTGTTCTGCGTTTCTTAGGGATTTCTAAATCCCTTTTATTAACTTCAAGTGGACCAAGCCCACTAAAACTTTTTTTTCTTTTTTTTTCTTTTTATTTTAATAATAATAATAATACTATTAATGAAATTGGTGGGTTCCACTTGGGGAGTGAGCCCACCCAACACCGCCCAAAATGATGTAACCAGTATTTATATGAAAAGATTGATATACTACACACAGTCCATGTGAGAGAATATGTCTTTTTCATGCATAAAAAATGAAATAAAAATTAACATAAGCACCATAATAATATTTACCTTACATGCCTTTTTACCTTTTTATCTATGTAAATACCTTTTTACTTTATTCGAATATGCCTTTTTACCTTACATTTATTTTTTACCTCAACAACAATAACAGGCTCAAACATGTTAAAACTCTATTTGTGCTTACACATGATAAGATACATACATATTTGAGAAAAACAACTTTCTTACCCTCTTGAATAAAGACATTTACTTTTAAATGTCTAACTCTGATCGTGTCCATTTCAAATTAAGTTATCTACACGCACGATTTCAAATTATGTTATAAATAAATCTACAAGCACAATTTCAAATAGTGAGTTTTTGAAGGGAGAATCAAAATAAAAAATATGTTTAACTATTCTGTAAATTCTTATCAAGTTTTTAAACTTATACAGTATATTTTTGGTAATTAGTTTTCACTTAATTACAAAACATGTCTCAGTTAACTTAATTAATTGTTTTTTTGCTAAAAAAAAACCTAATTGAATTTTTTTAAGAGAGACTATATTGAGGGAGGAGACAGGTAAATAAAAATTGATGGTGTATTGCATGGTTATTAAATCCTTTAAAAATTCTTAAATAGTTTAGTGATCTGAAAAATAATTAAACCTAAA
>JBBPBT010001043.1:2121192-2132358 GCA_037974875.1 Cicer bijugum
GGAAAATTCTTATCACAATGTTATATTGAAGAAGAGAGAAGGTATTTTATAGACACCCAAATTTTCATACACAAGCGACATTAATTAATTGCGTATAAAAATATAATTAATTCAATTGAATAGATAGTGAATTTATATCAATTAAAAATTATAGTTAATGTGTAATTTGATTTAACTATACTTTTATGGTGATTAACATTAAATCGTCTATTAAACTAAATTAACTATATTTTTATAAGTGATTAAAGGTGCAACATGGTCTAAAAAAATAGATGTCAATGTATCATTATTATATAAAAATAAGAAAATAAAACTCTAACATTTTGGTTTAGTATTTAAAGCTAGATATTGGATCTCCATGTTGTACATTTGATTTTCACGAGTGTCATTGAAAAAAGACAAATATAAATCCCTTTATAAATATTTAGTAAATTTTAAGGTATCCCTTATCTTAGATTAGGATAGTTGGGCACTACATCTTACTCTAAAATTTCTATTTAAAAAAATAGCAAACAAGAAAGTTCAAATATTTAGAAACAATATACTAGCAACCATGACTAATTAAGGTGACGTCTTTTCTTTAATTCGAACCTCAAATTTATCGTAAATTAATTAGGTTAAAATTTACTATTTCTTTTAAACATTAATATTTAAAACCAAACATTAATACTTGATAAAACTTTTAAACTTAAATACAATAAACATAATTGAACTAAAGTTTGACTTAATAGAATTGACACAAAATCACGTTAAATTTGCAGAAATTCACTCCTTAATGTTTTTTACTTCATCTAGAAGATTCTAGAAAGCCAAAAATTTGACAACTTTTAATTCTTGATGGCATGTAGAATCAAGCCTATAAATAACATTTAAAGTCTCTAACCTTACTTACACAAACAACTCTAACTTCTTCATTAATGTATGTTCCATCAATTCTTTTTGAGAGTATTAATATATAAAATTCCACAACTCAGTGATTGTCCGGTTGGACTCTCTTATTCATTAAAATGACATCTTATTGTATTTTTATGCCTATCGACCATGAGCCCATCAACAACTTTGTAAATAGGTTGGGGACCATCAAAAGGAATAAAAACTATCTCTCCAATTGGAAGTGTGTCAACATCCCTAATCCTTATAGGGCGTTCTTTGATCTCTCCTTCAAAGTCTGCAAAAAGAATATTAATTGAATCAAAAAATACATGATCAAAAACAAATTATACAATACATGAAAATTAAATGACATATTCTTGTCTTGAAGCTCCTCAGGCACAACAGGCCCATCCTTAAGTGAATCAAAAGATACATGATTTGTCTCCATATAGAATGATCAAAACGTGTGGAATGAATTAAGGTTGTACCTTAACCAAGTAGGGAAAGACACAACAACACAAAGATTTATAACAAAATCAATTCTACAATGAATTTACTGCATTTTGTGCTTATGACAATATTACTATTTGATGTTATTACTATTTTCTTGATCAGTTCATGCATGAACACATAGATGATAGATCAATTCAACTATTATGCCAACCAATAACCATATTTTGCACTTAAACAATTATATCCTATGTCTTCTAAGCCATGAAATAATTGTGGGTAGAGATAATAAATGATAATAAATGATAAAATTCTCCAAGGTCAAACAAATTTAATGACAACAAAAAGTGCAGCAAAATGCATACTGATGCAGTGGATCCAGTTGTCGTGCAAAAAGAGCCATCTAAAAGAGTCCTAATACCCTGAAATCATCAAACTTCAACACATGATTCTAATTTTCATGAAATAAATGCACTTATACATGTACAGTGAAGTAGTAAGGAGATTTCTCGAAAAGTTTTAACCTCTGGTTTTTTCCAGATTTGGTACCAGCCCGCCTACACCGCGGCTGAGTGCCGAAGGCGGAACAGGTGTTGCACTGCCAAACCTTAATGCTGCAATGAACGTCCTAGTTGACTGTCCTCAAAGATTGAAAAGAGTACAACACATATCAAAATATACCCAAATGAAAAGAAATTGTCAAATTAAAAAAGAACATGGTAGTTCACAATTCACATAGAACTTTTGCTAAGCAAGATGTTTAGTCCACAATACCATACTGATCATGGAACATATTGTCATACATAAACTATTGCTAGAACTAGCTTTTGTGATGATTACATCCAAGAATAATAAAATATATAACAACCATCGCAACACGAGTTAGTATCCATTTAAAAAAGAATAGATTAAAGTAAGTTTATAAACATGTGATCCTTCTATCTAGATTGATGCTTTGAAGCCTTAGATATCATCTATTATGAAACAAAGTATTATTACACATTGACATGGTTTCAGAGCAATGTATTACTTAAGAAACAGAGCTAAGCTACCAAGGACTTACCAAGGAGCGGCCAGTATTTGGCGATCTTTCAATATATGCACCAGCTGCAGCCAAAATTTCAGCTAATGCCCATGCAATTCCAATTGAGACTATTATTGCAACTCAATCAACTCCTATCTATTTCATCTTTTGCAGATTGTGGTTAAATTATAATATCTTAAATGTACTGTTAAAAGGGTCAAACTGAATCAATATGCAAAGAAAAAGAAGTACAGTAAGTTGCAGCTTAAACCAAATTTCTTCTATCGAAGGATTGTTTACATCACAAGGGATATGCTTTTCAAAAAACAAGTAATACATGACATGCATGGTAATAAGTGGCTTCTATAGCTGGATTAGTGTGCAATATCACATACATAATAACAGAATAGAGATATTACCATCTTTAATTGATAGCACAAATGCTATGATAATGTTTGCGAGGCTGAAGACTGTTGAAAATGCCAACCAAATTCCAGCTATAGCAATACAATATGGCATCATCTCTAAACAAGGTATAAGTAGCCTGCACCCCAGTGAAGAATAAATGGTTTAGAAAAATAGTCACTACAACACAACTTTGGTATGATTTCAGAAGTCCTATCACTTGAGAAAGAGGTTAATTGCTTGTTTAGATTGTGACTTTGTCAAAATTATACTTTTCAACTAAAGCGTGGCAATAATGTTAAAAAGAATGCAATTTTGATTAAATGGTTTCTAAGTTTCTCTTACTTTCAAGGCTGAACCGCCTGTTGGGAAAAACCAGAGATAATTAACAATAACTATCTCGATAATGCGGAATATTTTTTCCCCCACCTGTGCAGATAAATGGCCAAACAGAAAATACAATTCCGAGAGCAATAATAATTGACAGAAAATTAAATATGAGACAAACACAATTTTAACATTTTAGAGATTTCTCTAACACTTGTTAGGTGTTTTTAAACTTTATGAAAATTTTAGAAGAAGTCAAATCATTTTATGAAGAGTATGCTTTGAGAAAGGGTTTTGGGTGGAAGATTAGATCTTCAAGAAAAGGGCAAGATGGGGAGCCCTACTACTTAATTTTATGATGCTCAAGAGAGGGGGCTAAAGTGTCAAAAATTCCGTGTATGTTAAAAACACGAGACAAGTCCTACAAAGGCAAGGTTGTTCAAAGCTAACAAGAAAATGAATTTGCATGTAAAGAGAACAATACAAATCAATGATGATGCAGGAGTGAGGATCAACAAGACATTTCAATATCTTGTTAAAGATGCAGGAGGACATGAAAACGTACCATTTTGTGAAAGAGACGTGAGGAATTATGTTAACAAGGAATGACGTGCAATAGGAAAAGAAGGTGATGGAAAGGCCTTAATAAGCTATTTCTGCCAAATGAGGGAACAAAATTCAGATTTCTTCTATGACATAGATTTGGATGATGATTTTCACGTAAGGAATGTGTTTTGGGTCGACGCAAGAAGTAGAGTTGCTTATGAATACTTTGGAGATGTTGTGACTTTTGACACAACATATTTGACTAATAAGTATGACATGCCTTTTGTTGCGTTTGTTGGTGTGAATCACCATGGTCAATCAACATTACTTGGATGTGGACTGTTGTCAGGTGAAGATACGGATTCATTTGTATGGCTTTTCAAATCATGGCTTCGTTGTATGCTAGGAAAGGCCCCTCTAGGTATTATGACTGACCAATGCAAGGCTATGAAAAATGCCATTGAGTTAGTCTTTCCTACAACTCGTCATAGGTGGTGTTTATGGCATATAATGAAAAAAATTCCTGAAAAGCTCGATCAATATAGTGAATATAAAAAGATTAAGTTTGCATTGAAAGAAGCAGTTTATGACACAGTCACAAAAGAGGCATTTGAAGAAAAATGGTGTTCTTTCATCGAAAAATTTGAGCTTCAACAAAATGATTGGTTGAATGGATTGTATAATGAACGTCATAGATGGGAACCAACCTTGCTAAGGAAATACTTTTGGGCAGGTATGTCTACTACACAGCGAAGTGAGAGTATACATTCTTTCTTTGATGATTATATCAATTCAACGACAAGTTTAAATCAATTTGTAAAACAATATGATAATGCTCTCAGAAGTCGAGTAGAAAAGGAATTTGAAGCAGATTTTAATTCGATGGATACTACAATTTCTTATGGGTCAAACTCGTCAATTGAAAAGTAATTCCAATGTGAATACACTCATGCCAAATTTAAGGAAGTTCAAACAGAATTTAGATCTAATATGAATTGTGCTGCTTCCTTGTATAATATGGAGGGTTCCTTTGCTACATACCATGTGTTGGAGGAAGTTTCAATTGGAGACAAACCAAAAGAACGTGTCTTAAAAGTTGTGTTTAATCGAGAAACTAATGACGTCAACTGTGAATGTTCGTTGTTTGAGTTTAAAGGTATTTTATGTTGCCATGTGTTATCTGTGTGTACTCAAGAGAGAGTTAAAAATGTGCCAGAGAAGTATATCTTAACAAGGTGGAAGAAAAACATTAAAAGGAAACATTCATATATTAAGAGCAGTTATGGTGTGAAAGAATTGAAGCCACAAATGGACAGGTTTGACAAATTGTGCAAGCATTTCTATGAAGTTGCTGAAGTAGCTGTAGAGTCTGAAGATGCGACTAAGGCACTCCATGAAATATTGCATCAATTTAATTATAATGTGCCCACCATGGATACTACAATTTGAAGTAACACCGTTGATTTACAAGAAAGGGGGTTTGAATTATAAATACTCCTTTTTTAAAATTCCTGTTAAACTTTCAAGAAAACAACTCAAGATTGTTCTTGGTTATGAAAAGTAAAACGAAGAACGTTCTTGGTTTTAATTGTAAAACAGAGAACGTTCTTTGATTAGTGTTAAACAGTAAATTCAGGTTTTCCCTTTTCTTAATCAATCAATATAGTGCAGTAAATAAAGAGAGTAGAGAAGAGAATACCACACACAGATTTATCCTGGTTCACCCAATGTGGGTTACGTCCAGTCCTCACACTGTGAGATTTTCCACTAAGTGTTTAAAACGAAGAACCTTCTTAATCTTACAACACCTAGTATAGACCAGCCTTGATCTATTTCAGCCTCTATTACTTTCCACCCAGAAAGCAATGATAACACCTATCTAATCTTGATAGGAAACAATCTAAAACAAACTATGAGGAAACTCTTATAGTTTGAGTTTTTACAAATGGATTGATTTTGATAGAATCTGTTTTTGCTCAACTCTTGTTTGAGAATAGATTCTTTACAAATGATCTATAAGATGATTTCGCAGCTTGATTAAGAAAGAGCAGCAGCAACTGTTTTGGCAATTGCAGAAAAAGTTGATTCCTCTGTTTTGCAGAAATTCAAGCTTTAAGTGAATGTATATGATTGAATACTTAGTGCTTTTATTTCTTGCCTTTCTTCATGATTGAGGCCTGCTATTTATAAGCTGAGAATGCACTGGATCAATACAAAATAGCTGTTGGAAAGGCCATGCTTTTTCTGGTTTAAAACAGTACTTTTGAATAAACTAATCATGCTATGACCTAGCCTTTTTTAACTTTTGGATTTAGCATTAAATGCAGTACTGTACTTTACTGACAGCGCCCTTGATGTTTTTTCATTGTTCTTGGATGATACATTCTCTATCTTGAGTCTTGAGTGCAGCTGGAGAAGATTAGAAACGAATTGCAGGCTGAAACATAGCTGATGCAAGGCTGCTGTTATTGTGCAGAAAAACGGAGAACGTTCTGGGTTTTTGAGTGAACGTTCTTGAGCTTAAATAATCATTCTGGAGCTCCCGTTTTGATCAACCTGGATTTCTTTTGTGATTTCCTTGTCATATGTCATGATTGAGTGGACTTTGTTGACTTTTGAATTTTTGGAATTCTTTAGGTCATCATGACTTTTGTCCCTCTTTGGGCCCTTTTAATTTTGTGATCAAACATCCTTTTTGAGCTTGGATGAATCCTACTTGTTCCTTGCCATGAACTGAATAGACTTGAATGTGTTTTCTTGGCAAATTCTTTGATAAAGATGTAGAACAGTTTTGAGCAACATGTTGTGATGAATGATTGAAAAAGCTGGAGATCATTCTTTGTTTTGCTGCAGAATGATCTTGTTTCCTATGCTTTTCTTGATTCTGTCTTTTAATAGAATTCACTCAAAAACACCAGTTAAATTAACATAATACTTTTAGAATCATGATTAACTTTCTTAATTAACTTTTGTTTGTTTTCATCAAAACTTTAATTATAGAGTTTGTCTCAACAATCTCCCCCTTTTTGATGATGACAAACATGTTAATTTAGATTTTAATTATGATTCTAACATCAAGTGTGTGACAGAATTTTTAAAGACTCCCCCTCAAATTATGCGTTCCATAAATTTGTAGAATTTAAAACATTTTATGCCATAAACTGTTTCTCATTAATTTGATAACAAAAGTACATGATAGAATGAAAATACATAGTGCAATCTTAAAAACTAAACTTAATTCTCCCCCTTTGTCATCCAAAAAGGTAACTAGGCAGCTACAGGCGGGGAAGATCACAGAGAAGAGACTATGAAGCCAAAGATGGGGAAGATCCTTCCGAAGAAGAAGATTTGCCAGGATGAGGAGCTGGAGAAGGTGGAGGGATCTGATGAGGAGGTGGAGGTGGAATTCCCAGCTTGGGAGCAAGATGATCAGCCAGCCAAGTCCTCAATATAGCAGTTTCCTGATCATGTTGAACTTGTCGTGCAATGATGTTCTGGAGGACAGCCATGATGTCAGAATTGGATGGTTCAGGCAAGGGAGGTGAAGGATTAATGTTAGTAGTAGGATGAGAGGTGGTAGCAACGACAGTGTGAGAGGGGATAGGTGAGGGAGAGATGGATGGAACAGAAGCAAAGGAGGAGGAGATGGAGGGTAATGAACTAATGGATGTGTGAGAAGGTCCAGCAGTGGTGGACATGTTTAAAAACTGACTGATTCCCAAAAATAGAAGAGGTTGTTTTCTGAGGTGAAACAAACAATGGAGACATAGTAGAGAGCAGTGGATTGGACAAAAATGTACCAAGATCAGGAGGAGGTGAGGGAAGTGGGTGAGAAGAAGAAGCAACCTCTGAAGAGGGAGGAATGGACGAGTGAGGCACTGGAAGGGATGGAATAGGGCAGTGAAGTGGAGAATGTTCTGGTGTAGGTGGAGAATGTGCTGTAGGAGGTGGAGAATGAATCGAGCGAGGTGGAAAATGTTCTGGAATGGGTGAGGAACGTTCTGGTGGTTTATCTGTGGCAATTTTGATTGAAGGATCAGTAGGAGGAGAGACAACAGGAGTGGTAGTGGGGCGCCGAGTTGCTGATCTTTTTCGTTTTAAGGAGGTGGAAAAAGATGATGGTGGAGTAGGAGTCTGAGTGGATGAGATTTTACGCACATGCGAGAGATTTTTTGTCGAAAATTTAGAAATTTTATCCATAGAAGATTCAGAAGCAAGGGAAACGCCAAAATGTCGAAACACTTTTGTTAAAATCATGCCATAGGGGACAATGTTCTTTTTGTAATCCTTGTTGGCAGCACTGATCATGTGTTGAAGCATTACATAGGGTAGATTCAGACGTTTGCAATGGAGCAGATGATAGATGAGTAAAACATCATTATCAGATACATATTCATGGCTGCCGCAACGAGGAATAAGAGTGTGTTGAGACATATTGTGAAAAACCTTAGGAAGTGGCTGAAGATACGTAGAGAGGTGCCGAGTGGAATCTTCCTCAAACAGGTCAGAAAAGACATCCGTCTTGCAGAGATTTAAAGCGGAGTACCAATGATCGCCAGACACAGAGGGGCCTTCTGTGGGGAGCTGGAGAATAGAAACCAAGATGTCAGGGGTTAGGCGAATCTCCACTCCTTTGATGTTGGAAATCAGGAGAGATTTGTCAACAAAAGTTTGGGCATTACAATAGAATGCACGAACAACTTCTGGATAATATGATTCAGAAATTTTCAGAAAAGAGGTCCACCCAAGAGCATCCATGTGATGCTGAACAACGACGCCATTTATCTCCAAAGTATCCAACAGAAAGATACGACCAACCCCAACTGGGCGTTGAGCCCATTTAGCAGCAAAACGTTTGGAGCTTTCTGGTGAAAGAAGAGGAGGAGTGGCCTTTATTTGTTTCTTTGAAGGAGGTTCCGAGGCAGAGGTGGAGGTAGAAGAGGACTTAGGAGATGGAGAACGTTGATTTTGTTGTTGTGGGGAGGGTTTTGGGTGGGGAGAATATTCCTGAGGAGGGGTACTTTCTGGAGATGGGGATCGTTTGGAAGAACGTTCTGGAGGTGGGGAATGTTGTGAAGAACGTTCTGGAGGTGGGGAACGGTTTGCAGAACGATCTGGAGGTGGGGATCGTTTTGATGAACGATCTGGAGAGGTGGGTTTAGGTTTAAAATTTTTCTTTTTCTGGGATGTGTGAAACTTCTTGCGAGCAAGATAACGAGCAATTTTGATTGCTGTTTGTGTTCTTAGGGGATTGCTCTGTGGGTTGATTTGAGAGGGAACTTCAGTTGGTTTTAGGGGAGAAGTTGAATGTGGGGGTTCAAAGGGAAAAGACGATTCTGTAGGAGTAACAGGAATAGGGTTTGTTGATTTATTTTCTGACATGGATGGTGTGGTCTCTGATGAGTTTTTGCTCGTTGGTGTTTGTGTTGAGAAATTTGGAGATGTTGTAGGTGTGGTTTGAGTACGCTGAGGAGGTACCCTTGCTGATGAAGGGGGGCACAAATCAGACGAGTCAGATGAATCAGAGTCAGAAATAATGAAATACAGTGGTTCAAAATTTTTAGGGTTTGATGATTGGGAAGTTCCAATACCAGATTGAACCCTCATTAACCTTCGTGGAGGAGGGTTTTGCGTACGGGAGTGAGGAGGGATTTGACTGGAGGTTGAGCAAGTGTTCCATGGTGGAAGAAAGGTAGTTAACGGAGGAATGTTTAGGATGGGTTCGTTTGTTGTAGGAGGAGGAGAGACAGGGGATGTGTGTGCTGGTGATGGTCTGGGTGGTGGAGATGGTGATCGCTCCATGGATTCATACGAGGAAGAAGAAGAGTAGGGAGTGTAGGGAAATGCGTTTTTGCAAGCAGGTTTTTTTGTTCTAGCCATTTTGTGGTTTCAAGGTTGAAGATGAAGTGGGTGATTAGTTGAGTGTGTATTTAGAAAGTGAGAGGATTAATGCAGAAGAATGTGAGAAGATGAAAGAAGAGTGTTTTCTGTCATGAGAAGATGAAGGGAAAAAGCAATGATTACTTGTTGTCCAATGGGAGTAGTTAGCACCTAGGGAAGGAGGAAAAGCAATATGGGAAGAAGTAAAGTGTGCGTGTCAGCCATCACATCAGACAAAAGGGCAGGCTCATTAAATGCCAAGTTTTGCCTTTTTGGATTTGAGAGGGAAAATATTAAAATAATAAAAACTGTTGGTGTTTCAAAACGGAGAATGATGCCTAGCGAAAAGGAGAATGATGAACGTTCTCCGTTTTATGCAGTAGCACGAATCAACCAGAATTTTCTGGATTTTTCATGATTTTCAGTTTTTCTTTGATCAGATTGAAACTATCCTCAATGAGAGGCTTTGTGAAAATGTCAGCAAGTTGATTTTGAGTGTCAACAAAAATTAATTCAATATCTTTCTTGTTGACATGATCACGAATAAAGTGATGTTTTATTTCAATGTGTTTTGATCTAGAATGCTGAATAGGATTTTTAGATAGGTTTATGGCACTTGTATTATCACAATAAATTGGAATACTTGAATAACTTACAGAGTAATCTTGGAGTTGATTTTTGATCCATAAAATCTGTGAACAACAATTTGCCGTTGAAACATACTCAGCTTCTGTCGTAGATAGAGCTATGGTGTTCTGTTTTCTGCAGGACCAACTGATTAATGCTTCGCCTAGGAACTGACAAGCTCCACTTGTGCTTTTTCTTTCAATTTTGTCTCCAACATAATCAGCATCATAGTATGCTATAAGATCAAAGTGTGAACCTTTTCTATACCAAAGACCAAGATTAGTTGTTCCAACAAGGTATCTAAATATGCGTTTTACTGCTGTTAAGTGGGATTCCTTTGGTGCTGATTGAAATCGAGCACACAATCCCACTGCAAACACTATATCAGGTCTGCTGGCAGTTAGATATAGCAAGGAGCCGATCATTCCACGATATTCCTTTTCAGAGACAGACTTGCCATTTTCGTCTTTTTCTAAAGAGGTAGAAGGATGCATAGGGGTTGTCATAATTTTTGACTCATTCATTTTGTATTTGACCAAAAGATCCCTGATGTATTTTTCTTGACAAATAAAGATCCCTTTTTTATATTGTTTAATTTGTAAGCCAAGAAAGTATCTTAGTTCCCCCATCATGCTCATTTCAAATTCACTTTGCATAAGTTTTGAAAAGTTTGCGCACAAATTTTCATTTGTTGATCCAAAAATGATATCATCAACATAAACTTGAACGATGAGTAAATCATTTCCTTCTGTTTTCTTAAACAAAGTAGTATCAATTTTTCCTCTTTGAAAATCATTTTTGATTAAGAATGAACTCAGCCGTTCATACCAAGCCCTTGGTGCTTGTTTTAAACCATATAATGCTTTGGTGAGTTTGAAAACATGATTTGGTTTTAATTGATTTTCAAAACCAGGGGGCTGTCTTACAAATACTTGTTCATTTAAGAAACCATTTAAAAATGCACTTTTCACATCCATTTGAAACAATTTAATGAGTTTATGAGAAGCATATGCAAGAAGTATTCAAATGGCTTC
>JBBPBT010001050.1:11320-37384 GCA_037974875.1 Cicer bijugum
TTACTTAGTGATGCAATTGACTTGTGATGTTGAGAGTGAATTTGGTACTATTTCGGGGCAGGGATCTGGATCTCGCTACAAACCGGGTCAAGGTTCTTGGGCCCGATTTCATAAACCTAATTGGGCCAATCGCAAAAGGGAAGGGAACATATCAGCAAACCCTAAACAAATTAGCAAGAATGTGGGTAAAATGTGTATCGGGCTAGGTCCTGGATCTCAAACTAGGTCAACCCACATTCCTAATTCTACTCCTCCTTCACATCTAAACTCTGGTGACGTTTCACATCGTCACTCACGGGGTGTTTGCCATTTACCAAGTGCATAGGTTAATGAATGTCGTGCGAAGGGACTCTGTTTGCAATGAACGATGAGATCCCCTTGATCAATGGGCAACGAAAAAGTTACAATTTATCATCTTGGTGGACGATGAAGTGGTCAACAATGAAGGAGAGATTGTGGTGTTGGACGTCGAATCGGAAGAAGAGATTGCACAACAAGAGTTAGAATGTAAAGGGATAGGAGTTTTTAGTGTATCCACCACTCCAAACCAGGTTTACACATTGAAAGGAGAGGGTTGTTTGCAAGTTACACCTATTTGGGTTTTTATTGACAGTGGAGCCACGCATAATTTCATATCTCCTAAGGTGGTTGAAGCTCTAGGATTGTCTATGCTACCTTCTACTCCCTTGGGTGTCAAGTTAGGAGATGGTCATCGTGTCCTAACTATGGGTAAGTGTAAGGGAATTCAGATAGATGTGGGAATGGTGCATCTTTTTTTATGCTTATATGTTGGAGTTAGGGGGTGTGGATATGATTTTAGGAGTTGTTTGGTTGGATACTTTGGGGAAGGTGACCACGGATTTGAAAGAAATGTCTATGGTGTTCAACCATAAGGGCAGTATGGTGAAACTCTTTGGCCAAGCCTTAGATGAGAAGATGACTACTTTCCAAAGCATCATCACTTCTTCTTGACTGATAACAGGCTGCAAATGATTTACCTTGATGGAGGTGGTAGGTTCACAAGTGCCTCATGTCTTGGATCAACAGACTAAGGAGTTAAAAAGGTTGTTAGATCACTTTGCTATTGTATTTAAAGAAATCCAAGGTCTTCCTCATACAAGAAACATTAGCCATTCCATTGAACTTTTGTAGGGTGCTAGTTCAGTAAGTGTGAGGCTTTACAAATAACCTCATTTACACAAGAATGAAATTGAAAAATAGATTCAGAGCCTTATGTGACAGGGGGTGATTAGAAACAAAATTAGTGCTTTCTCTAGCCCCGTTATTCGGTCAAGAAGAAGGATCAATCTTGGCGCATGTATGCAGATTACCGTGCACTTAATAAGGTTAGAATTCAAGATATGTACCATATCCCTATAGTAGATGAATTGTTAGATGAGTTACATGGCTCGAATTATTTCTCTAAGCTTGATCTTAAATTTGGTTATCATCAAATTTGTAGGAAGGAAAAGGATATTCATAAAACTACATTTCATACTCATGAGGGTCACTATGAGTTTATGGTGATGCCATTTGGCCTTACTAATGCCCATGCAACCTTTCAATCAATGATGAATGATATTTTTAAGCCTTTTTTAAGAAACTTTGTATTGGTTTTTTTTTTTTATGACATACTAGTGTACAACACTAGTTGGACTGCTCATTTGCAGCACTTGGAGAGGGTTCTAAACATTTTGAAACAACATTAATTTGTGGCTAACATAAAGAAGTGTGTTTTTTGTAAACACCAAGTTGAATACTTGGGCTATGTCATTTCCAAAGTAGGGGTTGTTGTAGATCCTATCAAGGTTACCAGTGTGTTACAATAGGCAGCTAAGGTTTTGTCATTGAGGGATAAGTGTTCATTCAATGGGAAGGCATGGATGCTGGAGATGCTACCTAGTAAAAGGATTTGATGTTGAAGAGTCAATTCCCTGATTTGCACCTTGAGGACAAGGCTATTGTTGAAGGTAGGGATGATGATAGGAATGGGTGGGGCCCCACGAGTGATGAGGGAGATCTCTTAGTTAATAGAGATGAAGTTAGGCCTAATCAATGACGAGTGATGAGGGAGATCTCTTAGTTAACAAAGATGAAGTTAGGCCTAATCAATGACGAGTAATGTGAGATAGAATAAGAAAAGGAATGCAAGAAAAGTGTGATTGTCTAGTCGGCATAATGAGTTAATATTCCACTAATATAAATAGGAGTGTGTGGGGAGGTAGTTGGATGTTTTATTTTTATTTTTCAGTTACACCTTAGAGGTTGGGCAGGAAGAGAATTATTTTCTATAATTGAGGAGCATTAGCTCTAGAATTATCTTCTGTCTTCATATCAATTAATACAATAATTCACTTCATCTAATTTTATCTTACCTTTGTTCTATCGCATAGTTTTATCTCATAAATAAAATAAGTGATTTCATCGGAAGTTTAAACAGAGGTAGTAAAGTGAACTTAATGACTTAACCATCATGTCACATGAGGGAAGTTAAAGGGATTAGGAAAATTGGGGAGGAAAAATAAAGATGGTGTTAAGACCTGGTGGCTACCCGAATCTTGAGAGGTGAATGAATTTATGGCACACAACGGATAAAAATCATTTTTAAATTTTTTTATAAAAAGAAAGTTATGTTTATTGGAACTATTGATAGAAACTACGTGATTTGTTGTAAAACACTAGACGTTAATAAGAATGGTTTAATGTATTAATTCTCCAATTGAAGAGAGACTTCAATTATATAACTAATAATGATCAATCGAGAACCAAATCATCATTTGAATAACACTTCGAGTAAGAACTAAACCAAACTTAATAACAACAAATACTAACACTAAGAACTACAACAATGCAAAGATTGCGATGAACATCAATAAAAAATTTGTTGCCGACTTTTGTTTTTCACGTTATGCCTAACAACAAGATAAAAAAATCAATACAACTCAAAATCATACTAAGAACAAAATTTGTATCATGGTTCTTGAAAATTTGTTGTTCACCAATTGTGAAGCAATTTTCTACAAACAACTAAATAAGAAAATTTATCAATAATCTTAATCAACACTTGTGCAGAAAACTATTTTACATTGAACAAAAATCACTTTACAAAAATCAATACTAGATTTTATTCTAGTTCGACAACTTCGTCCTCGCTTGTGACTTATATCCAGTCCCCTTATTAATGATGAGATATTTTCTTCCCTTTTATAATATGACTAATGATCTTTGAATACAACAGAAAATTCCTTCGAACCCTATGAGTTTAAAGCAAATAGACGAGAAAAGAAGACAATAACCAAAATGATGTAAATAACACATTTTAAAAGAATAAACATATTCCATTTATAACTAATATTACAATTGTAATATGTAATATTTATTAAAAAATGTTTAAAGTAATAATGTATTTACATGAAATAACATCATAAGTTTGTTCTAGAGTTTTCTAAACTAGTTGCATGCATAGTAAATTATATAAAGTTATATATTAGGTATGAATCACCAAATTCTAAATATGCAATACTATATCTAATACATTATTCGAGGAGTAATGTCCTTCTTCAAGTTTCCTTCTTGAACTTATGAGGAAGCAGTTGATGTCTTCAAAAATCCTAGTTTGAATGTTTCTAGGTGACTAAAGCAATTATCTCCATCACTAAGAAAAATAAACGCAAATGATTAATGATTAATGGTGTAGTTGAGATAAAATTTCATTTTGTATTTGATCATAACATTTTCATACAAAATTGTATGCGATCCCACTCTCTTCTACTTGTAAAGTTAATTTTGTAGGCCCCTAATGCAGGTTTTCATAAGAACATCTTTGATTGAGATCTTAGAATCTCACAAAGTTGTTACTTTTTGCATCTAAAAGAGAAAAGAATATGAATGAGTAGGAATGTAACACCCTGATTTTTAACAGCACGAGTGCATTTTTTTAAATAAACAAATTAATAAAATATTATGTCATAACACAAACAACAAGAGTCATAAATAATTACAACATATATACAAACAAGCTAAAATAGTTTATGGGGCAATAGTCTACAATATACAAATAGGACATACCCCTGGTATTCTCGGCAGACACTTGTACAAAAGTACTTGAAGTAATACCGTTGATTTACAAGAAAGGGGGTTTGAATTGTAAATACTCCATTTTTAAAATTCCTGTTATCTTTCAAGAAAACAACTCAAGATTGATCTTGGTTATGAAAAGTAAAACGGAGAACGTTCTTGGTTTTAATTGTAAAACAGAGAACGTTCTTTGATTAGTGTTAAACAGTAAATTCAGGTTTTCCCTTTTCTTAATCAATCAATATAGTGCAGTAAATAAAGAGAGTAGAGAAGAGAATACCACACACAGATTTATCCGGGTTCACCCAATGTGGGTTACGTCCAGTCCCCACACTGTGAGATTTTCCACTAAGTGTTTAAAACGAAGAACCTTCTTAATCTTACAACACCTAGTATAGACCAGCCTTGATCTATTTCAGCCTCTATTACTTTCCACCCAGAAAGCAATGATAACACCTATCTAATCTTGATAGGTAACAATCTAAAACAAACTATGAGGAAACTCTTATAGTTTGAGTTTTTACAAATGGATTGATTTTGATAGAATCTGTTTTTGCTCAACTCTTGTTTGAGAATAGATTCTTTACAAATGATCTATAAGATGATTTCGTAGTTAGATCAAGAAAGAGCAGCAGCAACTGTTTTGGCAAATGCAGAAAAAGTTAATTCCTCTGTTTTGCAGAAATTCAATCTTTAAGTGAATGACTATGATTGAATACTTAGTGCTCGAGTTTCTTGCATTTCTTCATGATTGAGGCCTGTTATTTATAGGCTGGAAATGCACAGGATAAGCATGAAAGAGCTGTTGGAGAGGCCATGCTTTTCCTGGATTTAATGCAGTACTTGAATAGACATTTCAAGCTATGACATAGCCTTTTTAACTTTTGGATTTAGCATTAAATGCAGTATTGTACTTTACTGACAGCGTCGTTGATGTTTCTTCATTGATCTTGGATGATACATTTTCCATCTTGAGTCTTGAGTGCAGCTGGAGAGATTAGAAACGAATTGCAGGCTGAAACAAAGCTGATGCAAGGCTGCTGTTGATGAGCAGAAAAACGGAGAACGTTCTGGGTTTTTGAGTGAACGTTCTTGAGCTTAAATAATCATTCTGGAGCTCCCGTTTTGATCAACCTGGATTTCTTTTGTGATTTCCTTGTCATATGTCATGATTGAGTGGGCTTTGTTGACTTTTGAATTTTTGGAATTCTTTAGGTCATCATGACTTTTGTCCATCTTTGGGCCCTTTTACTTTTGTGATCAAACATCCTTTTTGAGTTTGGATTAATCCTACTTGTTCCATGCCATGAACTGAATAGACTTGAATGTGTTTTCTGGGCAAATTCTTTGATAAAGATGTAGAACAGATTTGAGCAACATGTTGTGATGATTGATTCAAGAAGCTGGAGATCATTCTTTGTTTTGCTGCAGAATGATCTTGTTTCCTATGCTTTTCTTGATTTTGTCTTTTAATAGAATTCACTCAAAAACACCAGTTAAATTAACATAATACTTTTAGAATCATGATTAACTTTCTTAATTAACTTTTGTTTGTTTTCATCAAAACTTTAATTATAGAGTTTGTCTCAACAATCTCCCCCTTTTTGATGATGACAAACATGTTAATTTAGATTTTAATTATGATTCTAACATCAAGTGTGTGACAGAATTTTTAAAGACTCCCCCTCAAATTATGCGTTCCATAAATTTGTAGAATTTAAAACATTTTATGCCATAAACTGTTTCTCATTAATTTGATAACAAAAGTACATGAGAGAATGAAAATACATAGTGCAATCTTAAAAGCTAAACTTAATTCTCCCCCTTTGTCATTCAAAAAGGTAACTAGGCAGCTACAGACGGGGAAGAGCAGAGAGAAGAGACTATGAAGCCAAAGATGGGGAAGATCCTTCCGAAGAAGAAGATTTCCCAGGATGAGGAGCTGGAGAAGGAGGAGGGATCTGATGAGGAGGTGGAGGTGGAATTCCCAGCTTGGGAGCAAGATGATCAGCCAGCCAAGTCCTTAATATAGCAGTTTCCTAATCTTGTTGAACTTGTCGTGCAATGATGTTCTGGAGGACAGCCATGATGTCAGAATTGGATGGTTCAGGCAAGGGAGGTGAAGGATTAATATTAGTAGTAGGATGAGAGGTGGTAGCAACGACAGTGTGAGAGGGGATAGGTGAGGGAGAGATGGATGGAACAGAAGCAAAGGAGGAGGAGATGGAGGGTAATGGACTAATGGATGTGTGAGAAGGTCCAGCAGTGGTGGAGAGGTTTAAAAACTGACTTATTCCAAAAATAGAAGAAGTTGTTTTCTTAGGTGAAACAAACAGTGGAGACATAGTAGATAGCAGTGGAGTGGACAAAAATGTACCAAAATCAGGAGGATGTGAGGGAAGTGGTTGAGAAGAAGGAGCAACCTCTGTAGAGGGAGGAATGGACGAGTGATGCACTGGAGGGGATGGAATAGGGCAGTGAAGTGTAGAATGTTCTGGTGTAGGTGGAGAATATGTTGTAGGAGGTAGAGAGTGAATCGAGTGAGGTGGAGAATGTTCTGGAATGTGTGAGGAACGTTCTGGTGGTTTATCTGTGGCAGTTGTGATTGAAGGATCAGTAGGAGGAGAGACAACAGGAATGGTAGTGGGGCACCGAGTAGCTGATCTTTTTCGTTTTAAGGAGGTGGGAAACGATGATGGTGGAGTAGGAGTTTGGGTGGATGAGATTTTACGCATATGCGAGAGATTTTTTGTCGAAAATTTAGAAATTTTATCCATAGAAGATTCAGAAGCAAGGGAAACGCCAAAATGTCGAAACACTTTTGTTAAAATCATGCCATAGGGGACAGTGTTCTTTCTGTAATCCTTGTTGGCAGCACTGATCATGTGTTGAAGCATTACATAGGGTAGATTCAGACGTTTGCAATGGAGCAGATGATAGATGAGTAAGACATCATTATCAAATACATATTCATGGCTGCCGCAACGAGGAATAAGAGTGTGTTGAGACATATTGTGAAAAACCTTAGGAAGTGGCTGAAGATACGTAGAGAGGTGCCGAGTGGAACCTTCCTCAAACAGGTCAGAAAAGACATCCGTCTTGCAGAGATTTAAAGCGGAGTACCAATGATCTCCAAACATAGAGGGGCCTTCTGTGGGGAGCTGGAGAATAGAAGCCAAGATGTCAGGGGTTAGGCGAATCTCCACTCCTTTGATGTTGGAAATCAGTAGAGATTTATCAGCAAAAGTTTGGGCATTACAATAGAATGCACGAACAACTTCTGGATAATATAATTCAGAAATTTTCAGAAAAGAGGTCCACCCAAGAGCATCCTTGTGATGCTGAACAACGACGCCATTTATCGCCAAAGTATCCAACAGAAAGATACGACCAACCCCAATTGGGCGTTGAGCCCATTTAGCAGCAAAACGTTTGGAGCTTTCTGGTGAAAGAAGAGGCGGAGTGGCCTTTTTTGGTTTCTTTGAAGTAGGTGCCGAGGCAGAGGTGGAGGTGGAAGAGAACTTAGGAGATGGAGAACGTTGATTTTGTTGTTGTGGGGAGGGTTCTGGGTGGGGAGAATATTCCTGAGGAGGGGTATGTTCTGGAGATGGGGATCGTTTGGAAGAAGGATCTGGAGGTGGGGAATGTTGAGAAGAACGTTCTGGAGGTGGGGAACGTTGTGAAGAACGTTCTGAAGGTGGGGAACGGTTTGCAGAACGTTTTGGAGGTGGGGATCTTTTTGATGAACGATTTGGAGAGGTGGGTTTAGATTTAAAATTTTTCTTTTTCTGGGATGTGTGAAACTTCTTGCGAGCAAGATAACGAGCAATTTTGATTGCTGTTTGTGTTCTTAGGGGATTGCTCTGTGGTTTGATTCGAGAGGGAACTTCAGTTGGTTTTAGGGGAGAAGTTGAATGTGGGGGTTCAAAGGGAAAAGACGATTCAGTAGGAGTAACAGGAATAGGGTTTGTTGATTTATTTTATGACATAGATGGTGTGGTCTCTGATGAGTTTTTGTTCGTTGGTGTTTGTGTTGAGAAATTTGGAGATGTTGTAGGTGTGGTTTGAGTACGCTGAGGAGGTACCCTTGCTGATGAAGGGGGGCACGAATCAGCCGAGTCAGATGAATCAGAGTCAGAAATAATGAAATACAGTGGTTCAAAATTTTTAGGGTTTGATGATTGGGAAGTTCCAATACCAGATTGAACCCTCATTGACCTTCGTGGAGGAGGGTTTTGCGTACGGAAGTGAGGAGGGATTTGACTGGAGGTTGAGCGAGTGTTCCATGGTGGAAGAAAGGTAGTTAACGGAGGAATGTTTAGGATGGGTTCGTTGGTTGTAGGAGGAGGAGAGACAGGGGATGTGTGTGCTGGTGATGGTCTGGGTGGTGGAGATGGTGATCGCTCCATGGATTCATACGAGGAAGAAGAAGAGTAGGGAGTGCAGGGAGATGCGTTTTTGCAAGCAGGTTTTTTTGTTCTAGCCATTTTGTGGTTTCAAGGTTGAAGATGAAGTGGGTGATTAGTTGAGTGTGTATTTAGAAAGTGAGAGGATTAATGCAGAAGAATGTGAGAAGATGAAAGAATAGTGTTTTCTGTCATGAGAAGATGAAGGGAAAAAGCAATGATTACTTGTTGTCCAATGGGAGTAGTTAGCTCCTAGGAAAGGTGGAAAAGCAATATGGGAAGAAGTAAAGTGTGCGTGTCAGCCATCACATCAGACAAAAGGGCAGGCTCATTAAATGCCAAGTTTTGCCTTTTTGGATTTGAGAGGGAAAATATTAAAAATAATAAAAACTGTTGGTGTTTCAAAACCAAGTTTTGCCTAGCGAAAAGGAGAATGATGAACGTTCTCCGTTTTATGCAGTAGCACGAATCAACCAAAATTTTCTGGATTTTTCATGATTTTCAGTTTTTCTTTTATCAGATTGAAACTATCCTCAACGAGAGGCTTTGTGAAAATGTCAGCAAGTTGATTTTGAGTGTCAACAAAAATTAATTCAATATCTTTCTTGTTGACATGATCACGAATAAAGTGATGTTTTATTTCAATGTGTTTTGATCTAGAATGCTGAATGGGATTTTTAGATAGGTTTATGGCACTTGTATTATCACAATAAATTGAAATACTTGAATAACTTACAGAGTAATCTTGGAGTTGATTTTTGATCCATAAAATCTGTGAACAACAATTTGCCACTAAAACATACTCAGCTTCTGTCGTAGATAGAGCTATGGTGTTCTGTTTTCTGCAGGACCAACTGATTAATGCTTCGCCTAGGAACAGACAAGCTCCACTTGTGCTTTTTCTTTCAATTTTGTCTCCAGCATAATCAGCATCACAGTATGCTATAAGATCAAACTGTGAACCTTTTCTATACCAAAGACCAAGATTAGTTGTTCCAACAAGGTATCTAAATATGCGTTTTACTGCTGTTAAGTGGGATTTCTTTGGTGCTGATTGAAATCGAGCACACAATCCCACTGCAAACACTATATCAGGTCTGCTGGCAGTTAGATATAGCAAGGAGCCGATCATTCCACGATATTCCTTTTCAGAGACAGACTTTCCATTTTAGTCTTTTTCTAAATAGGTAGAATGATGCATAGGGGTTGTCATAATTTTTGACTCATTCATTTTGTATTTGACCAAAAGATCCTTGATGTATTTTTCTTGACAAATAAAGATCCCTTTTTTATATTGTTTAATTTGTAAGCCAAGAAAGTATCTTAGTTCCCCCATCATGCTCATTTCAAATTCACTTTGCATAAGTTTTGAAAAGTTTGCGCACAAATTTTCATTTGTTGATCCAAAAATGATATGATCAACATAAACTTGAACGATGAGTAAATCATTCCCTTCTGTTTTCTTAAACAAAGTAGTATCAATTTTTCCTCTTTGAAAATCATTTTTGATTAAGAATGAACTCAGCCATTCATACCAAGCCCTTGGTGCTTGTTTTAAACCATATAATGCTTTGGTGAGTTTAAAAACATGATTTGATTTTGATTGATTTTCAAAACCAGGGGGCTGTCTTACAAATACTTGTTCATTTAAGAAACCATTTAAAAATGCACTTTTCACATCCATTTGAAACAATTTAATGAGTTTATGAGAAGCATATGCAAGAAGTATTCGAATGGCTTCCAACCTTGCAACTGGGGCAAATGTTTCATCATAATCTATACCTTCTTGTTGATTGTACCCTTGGGCTACCAATCTTGCTTTGTTTCTCACAACTTTTCCTTCTTCATCAAGCTTGTTTCTGAATATCCAACGAGTTCCAATGACAGATTGATCCAATGGATCTGGAACTAATGTCCAAACTTCATTTTTTTCAAACTGCTGCAATTCTTCCTTCATGGCATTTACCCAAGATTGATCAGTGATTGCATCTTTGATTGATTTAGGTTCCACTTGAGATATCATTGCCATGTTGCTTTCGTCATTCTTGAATGATTTTCTGGTTCTAATTCCATCAGCCGTGTCTCCAATGATTTGAGTTTGTGGATGACTTTCAACTATTTTCCAGCTTTTTGGTGGAGAATGAAACGGAGATTGTTTATCAATCTCTGTTTTCTGCAGATTATCTGGTTGTTGTGTTTTCTGCACACTATCTTGTTGTTGTGCTTCATTTGAAGTTTCTTCTTCCTCATCCTTTTTACTTAAGTCTAGGTCATCAAATTCGTCAAACAATACATGCATACTTATTTCAACAACATTAGTTCTTAAGTTAAATACTCTAAATCCTTTGGATTCAGTTGCGTAACCAAGGAAGATAGCTTTATCCGATTTCGCATCGAATTTTCCAATGAGATCTTTGTTGTTTAATATATAGCAGTAACAGCCAAATACATGAAAATAAGAAATGTTTGGCTTCCTATCTTTCCAGATTTCATATGGCGTTTTGTTTATGATTTTTCTAATAGATACACGATTCAAGATATAGCAAGATGTGTTTATGGCTTCAGTCCAAAAATATCTTTCAACATTTGATTCTTCTAAAATAGTTCTTGCCATTTCTTGTAGTGTTCTATTTTTTCTTTCAACAACACCATTTTGTTGTGGTGTTCTTGCACAAGAAAGATTGTGAGATATACCAAGTTCCTCAAAGAAGCTTTTGAATGATGCATTTATGAATTCTCCTCCATGATCACTTCTTACAGAAATGATGCTGGATTCATTTTCATTCTGAACTCTTTTGCAAAATGTTTTGAAAGCTTCAAATGCATCATCCTTTTGTTTTAAGAATAGAACCCATGTAAATCTTGAGAAGTCATCAACAATAACAAAACCATATTTCATTCCTCCTAAACTAGTTGTTTTGACAGGCCCAAATAAATCTATATGGAGTAACTCAAGAGTTCTGTTTGTTGATACAAAATCCTTTGCATGAAAACTGCTTTTTACTTGTTTACCTTTGACACAAGCTTCACAAATTTTATCTTTTTCAAAGTTAAGCTTTGGCAGGCCTCTAACAAGATCAAGTTTAGAGATTTTTGAAATAGTTTTCATGCTGATATGTCCAGCCCTTTTATGCCAAATCCATTTGTCTTTATTAAGAGAAATAAAGCATGATTCATCAGGAAGTTCATCAAGATATAAAACATATAAGTTCTTCTTTCTTTTCCCAGAAAACAGAATTTCTCCAGTTTTTGCTATCTTAATTTCACAGATTTTTGGTTTAAAAATAACTTCGCACCTATTGTCGCATAGCTGACTTATACTTAATAGATTATGTTTTAATCCTTCCACATATTGAACATTATTTATTTGAGCAGAGTTTGTCTTACCAATGGTTCCATTACCTTTTATTTGAGCTTGATTATCATTGCCAAACGTAACCGAGCCACCATCCTTCTTGACGAAGGTTATGAAGCAATGTCTATCTCCCGTCATGTACCTTGAACAACCACTGTCCAAGAACCAAGGTTTTCTCTTTATATTTGGAGAACCAACCTGCATGTGATGTTAGTTCAGCCTTAGGTACCCACTTTGTTTTGGGTCCTTGAGTGTTAGTTTTAGCATTTTCTTTAAACGAATACGTTCCTTCTTTGTTTCTGAAGCTTGCTGGTTTTTTAATTATTGGTTTTGAAATAGATTTCATAATGTAGGTTTCAGAAACTTTTTGTTTTGTTTTAAAAGAGTTTCCAGAACGTTCTGCCTGTGAGTTTGATCTTTCTTCGTTTAGCATCCATCCTAGAGATTGTTCTCCGTTTTGAGGATTTTTCAAAACAGGATGCTTTTCTTTTTTGACAGGTTTTGTTTTTTTGAGCTTTTCATCACTTTTTTTAAAATAGCAGGCAAATTCCAGATGTCCAAGTTTGTTGCAATAGGAGCATCTGATTTTGCTTTTTTCTTCCCTTTTATCTGGGACAAATTTTTTTTCATATAACTTGGTTTTTTGAGATTGATTGAAACCAAGACCAGCTTTATCAAAGATTCCTATCTGAGATCCCATGATTTTATGGAAGGTTTCAGTGGCTTTAATAAAATTTAATAAATCTGTCTTGAGAAGTTCAATTTCACTTTTAAGCTGAACATTCTACGTTTGTAGTGCAGAACGTTCTTGACACTCTTGCTTTTCAAAATTCTTTGATTCTTTTAACTCTTGAATGATGTTTTTTAGCACATCATTCTTAGTCAGAATTTCTTCTTTTTCTTTCTTTTCCTTAAAAAGTTGTTCTTTCAAAGACCCACAATTTTGAATGAGAAGATTTGAGTCATTTAATAAATTATCAAATTCTTTTCCCATTTGTTCATATAAATAGCAAGTTTCATAATTTATTACCTTTTCTTCCTCTGTTTTTGCCATCAAGCACAAATTAGCTTCTTCTTCTTCTTCGGTCTCTGATTCTTCAGAATCGTCCCATGTTGCCATCATTGATTTCTTTTTGAATGGAAATCGTTTTGGTGGATTTTTGTTTAAAGGACATTCAGCTTTGTAGTGTCCTAACTTGTTACATCAAAAGCAAGTAATTTGACTTTTGTCAGTATCAGTTTTAGGATTTCTGTTTTGAAATCCCTTTTTAATTTGATCCCTTCTTCTCATCATTCTCTGTATTCTTCTAGTGAGAAGTGCAATTTCATCAGTATCTTCTTGTTCGATTCCTTCTGGTTCTTCTTCTTCTATTTGTGTTGTGACTTTTTCTTGAGATGCTTTTAGTGCAACTGTCTTTCCCTTTCTGACAGGTTTGTCTTCTTGCAACAGCACTTCATGTGCTCTTAGTGTTCCAATTAGTTCTTCCAGAGGCAGAGATTCAAGATTATTGGCTTGACTTATAGCTGTTACCATTGGCCTCCAAATAATTGGAAGACATCTCATGATTTTTCTTACACTCTCCTGTACTGTGTAGGCTTTGCCAAGAGAGCGCATTTCGTTTACTATTGTAGTAAATCTTGAGTACATTTCATCGATGGTTTCTCCTTCTTGCATCTCAAACAATTCAAATTTCCTTATACCAATGTCTATTCTTGTTTCCTTGACATGGCTAGTTCCTTCGTGATGAGTTCGTAGTGTGTCCCAGACTTCCTTTGTAGTTGTGCATTCATCCACTCTTTCACTTTCTTCCCTGCTTAAGGCACATGATAAGAATAACTGAGCTTTAGAATTTAACAGTACCTTAGCTTTATCATCTGTTGTCCAGTCTGCTTCCTTTTTTAGTGCAGAGTCTGAATCGTCTTGATTAACTCTTGGTGTGAAGTCTCCATCTATAATGATGCGCCACATTCTAGTGTCTTGAGATTTTAAGAACAGCTGCATTTTGTTTTTCCAATAGTAGTAGTCTGTTCCATCAAAGAATGGAGGTTTGTTTGAGGATCCTCCTTCAACAATATATTTTGCTTTTGACATTTTTCTGGATCTTTTCTCTAACACTTGTTAGGTGTTTTTAAACTTTTTAGAGACCGAGCTCTGATGCCAATTGAAGTAACACCGTTGATTTACAAGAAAGGGGGTTTGAATTGTAAATACTCCTTTTTTAAAATTCCTGTTATCTTTCAAGAAAACAACTCAAGATTGATCTTGGTTATGAAAAGTAAAACGGAGAACGTTCTTGGTTTTAATTGTAAAACAGAGAACGTTCTTTGATTAGTGTTAAACAGTAAATTCAGGTTTTCCCTTTTCTTAATCAATCAATATAGTGCAGTAAATAAAGAGAGTAGAGAAGAGAATACCACACACAGATTTATCCTGGTTCACCCAATGTGGGTTACGTCCAGTCCTCACACTGTGAGATTTTCCACTAAGTGTTTAAAACGAAGAACCTTCTTAATCTTACAACACCTAGTATAGACCAGCCTTGATGTATTTCAGCCTCTATTACTTTCCACCCAGAAAGCAATGATAACACCTATCTAATCTTGATAGGAAACAATCTAAAACAAACTATGAGGAAACTCTTATAGTTTGAGTTTTTACAAATGGATTGATTTTGATAGAATCTGTTTTTGCTCAACTCTTGTTTGAGAATAGATTCTTTACAAATGATCTATAAGATGATTTCGTAGTTAGATCAAGAAAGAGCAGCAGCAACTATTTTGGCAAATGCAGAAAAAGTTAATTCCTCTGTTTTGCAGAAATTAAATCTTTAAGTGAATGACTATGATTGAATACTTAGTGCTCGAGTTTCTTGCATTTCTTCATGATTGAGGCCTGCTATTTATAGGCTGGAAATGCACAGGATAAGCATGAAAGAGCTGTTGGAGAGGCCATGCTTTTCCTGGATTTAATGCAGTACTTGAATAGACATTTCAAGCTATGACATAGCCTTTTTAACTTTTGGATTTAGCATTAAATGCAGTATTGTACTTTACTGACAGCGTCGTTGATGTTTCTTCATTGATCTTGGATGATACATTTTCCATCTTGAGTCTTGAGTGCAACTGGAGAGATTAGAAACAAATTGCAGGCTGAAATAGAGCTGATGCAAGGCTGCTGTTGATGAGCAGAAAAACAGAGAACGTTCTGGGTTTTTGAGTGAACGTTCTTGAGCTTAAATAATCATTCTGGAGCTCCTGTTTTGATCAACCTGGATTTCTTTTGTGATTTCCTTGTCATATGTCATGATTGAGTGGGCTTTGTTGACTTTTGAATTTTTGGAATTCTTTAGGTCATCATGACTTTTGTCCATCTTTGGGCCCTTTTACTTTTGTGATCAAACATCCTTTTTGAGTTTGGATTAATCCTACTTGTTCCTTGCCATGAACTGAATAGACTTGAATGTGTTTTCTGGGCAAATTCTTTGATAAAGATGTAGAACAGATTTGAGCAACATGTTGTGATGATTGATTCAAGAAGTTGGAGATCATTCTTTGTTTTGCTGCAGAATGATCTTGTTTCCTATGCTTTTCTTGATTTTGTCTTTTAATAGAATTCACTCAAAAACACCAGTTAAATTAACATAATACTTTTAGAATCATGATTAACTTTCTTAATTAACTTTTGTTTGTTTTCATCAAAACTTTAATTATAGAGTTTGTCTCAACAGTACTGCTCCAAGAATGTTATCCCCCCACATTCACATCAAAAATATGGATATGGACCCACCAAACAAAAGTCAACTACTAAGAGAAAGACACTAGGTCCCTATACAACAAAATTAATCTAATCATCCACTAGCAACTATACTAACAAGGGTGACCTCCGCACACTCCACAAATTCCTTCTAACGCAATATCTCTCCACGAAGTAACTTTTTCCTCGTCAACATCCATAGAAGGATGGGTCTCCTCAGAAGTCAGATCCACCCACAAGATATGTGGCTTCAGCGGCATTGGAATCTAAAAAAAGTCCACTACTTTAGTGACAATCGGTAGAAGATCATTCACGGGAAGTGGAAGCTCTGACTCGATCCGCCTAGACGGTCCTACAATATCTCTTCCCATTGGCATCGACCTCTTATCCTTCTCGCCAGTCCCCAACCCAACCATTGTATCCCCAGCTCCTACAATGGCCTCCGCCTCAACTCTAATTGAGGCATCATTTGCATTTTCCCATGCTCTATTCATCCCGAGCATCAAACCTGAGGGTACCGGATAGTCGATCCTTTGTGAGTGAGCTCCACGAGATATCCTACTCCAGCTCTCCTACTTGTCCTCACTACGTTCCCTGTAGAAGTAGCTCTACTTGAGATGGGGTTGTATATCTAAGAATTCGGCGAATGTCGGTTAGGGAAATCTAACGATGTTTCCTTCGTCAAGGTAACAGTCGATGAAACGAACTCGGGTATCATCTGAGGGCAAAATCCAATTTCCACAACAATGTAAAAGGTCACCAATCGAAATTAACAAATAATATTTAACACTTACGTCATAACGACAAGCAATAACACTTAGTAATTACAACATGATAACAAACAATAATATAGCATGTATATACAATTACGATATTATAATAAACATGACTCGCGTGTCAAACACCTTAATGCAATGCTTATATACCAATGAACATGATTCATGAATTTCCAAACCCTCCTCAAGGGACGTAAATTATAAATGTATTGCCTCTCACATATCAGTATTAATTATTGAGGTGCACCGATCACAAATCAACATGACTTAATAGAGTGTAGTCTATCACGGATCTAGACAACAAATAAATCCTCGTAAGGATAAGATGGACCAATCAACTCATGAAACCATCTCGTGGCCCATCACGGTCACCACTAACTTCGTGGCTCATCACGGTCACCACTAACTATGAAATGCATGAATACACTTTGACTCTTTCACAACATTCATTATGTAAATGTAGCTATTAAAAGACTCCCCTTTTAATACTCATTATAAACTAAAAAATTTTCATATATTTTACAGAGCATACTCAAGACATATTATTCTCAAAAAAAATTCATAATATATAGGAACACGTATTATCGCTCAAGAATGCATCATCACATCAATATTAATTATCACATAAATCACACATATAAGATCCCTATGTGTAAACTAAAAATTTGGAAGGAACTCTTACCTTAGTTATAGCTTTTTCAACAATTATCACTACCACAATCAAACACAGTGAAAAATTTCATTTGTGCCGACACCTTTAATCAAATAGTGTTTGACTTAGTCAAATTAATCCCTTACAAATCATTTCTTACTCCTAACCCCCTTAGAGTATTTTTTACTAAAAGAGTTTACAATGAGTAAGGATTAATAGTACTATATATAAAATATATTTTTATAAATTAACATTCTTTAATTTTTCAATGAATTCACTAACAATATTTTGAAAGTTTTAACTTTTTTTGCTCAAACTCTTTAACTTAGTTAAAATGTAAACTTTTTAACAACTTTAACAATACTAATTTTTTTTTTTTTTGTAAAACTTTAACTTTAGTTCAAACTCATTTATTTGAAAATAGTTCATTACGTAACTCAAAAAAATCAAAAATCAATTTTTTTTATTTTTAACCATTACTAACGAAATCATCAACAGCAACAAAACAACAATGCAACAACGAAGGATTTGTTAAGAACTCAAAAATTTCACTCATACCCCCACCGTATAAAGTTTGTGAATTTAGAAAAAAAAGGAGGAAGAAAGTGTTTCACCTCAAATAAATTAGCACACAAACACCACCTTGTAGAGAGAAACAATTTTCCTTCCTAACACTTTTTGAATGCAGGTTTTAATCTAGTAGAAAATGAAGGTTTTTATTTTTGTTTTTTTTAAAACCAACACACTTTTTTTTTAGACAGTAAGAAAACCAATGAAAAGGAACAATGAAGAAGCAGAAGGGAAAAGTGAAAAAAATCCTTCCTCGATTGGTGATATATATATATATATATAATTAAATAATTATATATTATAAAATCATCATTTTAATATGTAATCATTTTTACACACATCACTCACTTCTCAATCTAATTTAATAAAAATATATATTTTCGTTACAACTCAATTGACATGCAAATTTATCAGTAACAAATTATATTTTAAAATTTTGAACGGTAATAAATTTTTTCGTAACTTAATTAAATTATAATCTAATAAATAATTTTAATTGATTCTAAAAAATATATATATACCTATATTTTAAATATATTACTAACTCTAACAAAATATATTTTTAGTACTTAATTCATAAAATAAAAATTGGGCTAAAGGCTTAAACAATTCAACACAAAATACACTAAAATTGCATAAATTAGAGTTTAAAAAACTGAAAAGAAAGTGAGATGTAAAAGAAGAGTGAATGAAGATGAAAAGGGTGAATTGAGAAGTTGGTGAAGAAAGCAAAGTCTCAACAAAGAAGAAACACTTACATCAAAGACGCCCCGTGCTAGTCTTAGCCTCCACTTATGAAGAAGATCTAGTATGATGAAGAGGTTGAAGAGTCGTGGCTTCAACTATACATTTGTTGATTTCTCTATGAGAGAGAGAGAGAGAGATTCCTCTTTCTTGAGATATCACAAAGATTTGAACACAAGGTGTTTAGTCTTGTGGTTTCTTTTATATCTGTCTTGCTGGCCACAAATCCTAGACATAAGGAGTTTAAGATTTCTAAACTCTTCAGTAGTAATATTGAGCAATTCATATTCTATGAAGATCTTAAAACTTCTCTAAGAGTGCAATGTAGGAAAATGAAGACTCAGTAAAGGATGAGAAATGAAACAAGTTTTTCTAAGGGGCTTTAAATTGAAACGTACGCTTTGGAGGTAAATATATGGATTTGTGTGAGGCACTGATATTTTTAAAAAAATTGGAGTGATAAAAACATTTGATAAACAATTGTTTAAATAGAGAATGAAGAACAAAGTAAATGAAGATGAGATCTTCGGTTTTATCGAGCAATAAGTGTTCACCATACTTTGTTAAGTTTCAATGTAACAACTGTAAAAGTAATAAAGATTATTTTTAAAAAAGGTAAAAACTTTTTAATTCAATCATTTAAAAAAGATGGTTGAAAATATTTAATCAAGAAGAAGGAATATATAAAGAAAACAATTAAAATATTTTGTAATATGTGAACTGCGAAAAAAATATATGATAAGACGAATATAAGATAAGAAAAGACAATTTACACTAATAAGGTATATAAATTAAATAATGGACTTATAGTGATGTTTGTTTTCGCGATGAGAAGGATAAAACCACCGTTAATGTAGGCACTGATACAATAGATTTTTCTATGTTTTCTCCAAGATTGTAAATGAACTTTATCTTAGTATAAGGTTGAAATGATTTAAACAACTATCGATACTATCACCTGAACCATAGTATGATTTTGAAAAACTTGTTCATTAGGATTTGACTTCCTTATACAAACAGTTCTCAAGATTCCTCTTTATAAAGAGGCTTCTTTACAAACAAATAGAACAGAACATAGATCATAGATGTTTTTAATACACAACTTATTTCTATTTGGTTAGTCATAGAGGCTTCCTTGAAATGTTTTCTCATAGTTTTATGAGTTGCATCAACTTTTTTGATGTAATCTAAAACTTTTTTCATCATAAAATGAATTTCAGCTTTAGTCTTTTAATCTTATAATTCTTCTCCTTTGATTGATTTATTCTTCTTAAGAAAGACTCTAAATCATTAACAATTTTTATTGAAGAAATTTGAAGATATAAACAAAATTGTTATAACATAGACCAACAATATAGATCATTGAAGCTTAACTAAACTTCTAGCTATATTTTTTACTAATCACTTGTTCAAATATTTCCCTATTTTTCATAATTTAGTATTTAGCATCTATTTACAGATTAGAACTTTAATTGTGTTTGAAAAGTGACTAAACAACAAAAATCAACAAATAAACAGTTTCAAAAACCATATTTAAAAAAAGAAGTTATTTTGAAGTCAAAATCATTTTAGATATGAAATTGAAATTATAAAGACGAATATATGCCTGTCCATTTATTCACCTACATAATTTTAATTCATAATAACAAACCGCTTTTGTCATAACTTTATTCTATGAAAAATAAGATGGATTTTGTAAAAGAAAAATTGGAATCAACCAACCATACAAAACAAATCAAACTAGTTATAAAAAAAATACCATATGTTAAGCGAATAATTGCTGAAAATGCTTTGCACGAAGCTTAGGTTGAATTTAGTCTACCATCGTCACATTAAAGGCCATAAAGGACTAATCAATCTTTATATGAACTACTAAAAGCATGTGTGTTAGAGTAGAGTGAGACTTGGAATAATTTCTTATTGTTGATAAAGTTTACTAATAATAACAACTTATATTATAGTATTGGGATGACGCGTTTTAAAGCCTTATTCGATAAGACGTGTAGAACTCATATATATTGGTTTGAGACTAGGGATCACTTGGTGTTGGACCACATGTGGATTAGCAAACTACATAAAAAGTGAAAATGATACAAGAAAAAATGAGGTTGCATAAAGCACACATAAGAGCTATCATGAAAAGAGATAAAAAATGATATTGAATTTCAATAAGGTGATCATATATTTTAGAGAGGTACTCCAACCACTAGCGTTAGTCGGGCATTAAAATTGTGAAAACTTAAACCTCATTTTATCAAGTCATACCAAATCTCAAGTTGTGTTGATTGTGTTGCTTACCAAATTCGATAAGTACCACTTTGGGAGAAGATAGCCAAATTCAGAATTCTTTTCTAGTGTTATTCACATCAGGTAAATTTCGAAGACGAAATTATTGTTATGTTGGGAGAAATATTACCTTATTTTATGTTTCATGTGAACTCTTTATGTAATAATTGTGAAAGTGATAATTGTGATGTGTTATTAGTAGAGTAATTAGAATGAGTATTTATTTTAAATTAACTAAAGGAGACTGACTAAAGCTATTTTGACTAACTTCGTTGTACGATGAGTAACGGTCAGAATATTCTTGAGATCAATGCATTATGAAAAAAATACTAGTTTTGTTGTGTGAAGAGAGGATCAAGTGTGAGTTGCAATAATCTCACATCATTGTGTGAGAACCGTTTTGTTGTGTGACATGTTCGTAAAGACCCTATTTCATTCGTCATTTTGATGTATTTGATTTATTATGTTGTGTATGTCCAAACGTATAGGAAATCAACTCTGGTAGGTGACATTGGGGTTGACTTACTTCTACTATGACTATTTATTATGGGTTATTTTGAATAAATTATAGACATGATAGTTTTATTCTACTTTTTTATTCTGCAATTATGTGATGAGTTTGTTTCTGTCGTGATATTTTATATTGTGAAATTAATGGTTTTATTTAAAGCAAAATTTTATTCAACAATGTAATACTTATGAAAGAAAAAAACACTAGTTTGGGATTTAAGGTGTCAAAATAATCGTCATCCCTATAGACTAGTGTTTTATTATATGTTCTCGGAGGTTCTAAAATTATATTAGATATCATCTTAGTTCTCTTCACGTCAATTAGACTTGTAACAGTATGATATCAAACTCTTGATGTCACTTCTTAGTCGAGATAACACTAAAAATTTAGAACGGGATTGAATATAGTTGTATTTTTTTATGGTTTTAAGCGAAAGTGATTGTTTTATGAAAACAACAAATGTAGCTATTTGATTTAATCCAAATGCAGTTTTGTAAAAATTAATCAAGATTATGAATTGACAATTTAGTTAAAATGGATGGATTGGTCGATTCAACAATTAAATCTTGTTATGATTTGGTTCAATTAATCAACTTAAACAAATAATTAATGTCAATTTGAAGGCCATAAAAGATAGAAAAACTTGAACAATGAAAAATTAATTTTTAACGCTATTCATGAAAATTGAGTTCATTCAACATCGTGAAAATTGGGTGATATTATATTTTGAAATTGTTGACTACTCTGTCGCAGTGAATTAGTAACTTGTTGGTGCTATTATTTCTTGTCGAGGTCTTAAACTAGGGGACAATCTCTCTCAGTATTTATCTATCATGTATGTTAAAGGTATCCCAACTTTGATCACTAAAGCTAAAAGAAAAGGGGATATGCATGACACTAAAATTTGCGAAAATATGCCCCCTATTTTTCACCTTTGGTTTGCAGATTATTGTTTTTATGTTTTTTAGAGATACTTTTACATCAAAAGCACACTTGACCGCAATGCATCACTACTACCCAAATCATGAGAAAATCAGTGATACAATTTAAACTTCACTGCAACTACTATTTATTATGTAGTAATTGTCCTTTTGTTCAAATGTCTAATTGAATGCAAGTCATAATATGTGTCATCCATGCAGTGTTCAACTCTTTATTTCTCAATCCTAAAATAGACACATAAACCAATAGACTCAATATCACATAATGTTTCATTCTTGCATGGTCATGCATTTACACGGTCTCACTCTATCGAGGGGCCCAAGACATGTTATGTAGGAGGGACAAATCCTATCTAAATCACTTACACCCCTCCACATAACTTATAGTAGATCCAATAAAGACCTTTATGATTATTATGTTAGAAAAAACACCAGATGGCCTTAAAATCTACAACCCTCCATGTAATTGAATATGTGACTTATTCATGTTCATCTCACATCAATGTCATCTTCTAAGGGATAAATTTTTCGATTAAATTTTATCTTCCCAGAGATAAATTTATGAGTAATTGTAATTGTGAATATTATGGATAAATTAGTTCATGAAAGATTTAAATTTCACTGAAAAACTATCCCACATTGTGATGATACTAATATGAGATCAACATAAAAAGTCAAATATTCAATTAACATGTCATATTAAGTCTCTAATGATAAAAGTTTAAATATAGACTATTTTGATTACTATTTTACGATTTTTAAGAATATATTTATCGATTCACAAATTACCAGAATTATTTCGACTACCAGCTACAATATGAAGGACCATTTTGCATGGTTACTCCAAGCCAAAGTTACTTCATTTTCAATTGAGCCGTGTATAGATTAAGGCTCATCATTGATAAAATTAATTAGTGGATAGTTTATAACTCTTGAGCTAATGGAGTGTGTTGGGGTTCAATTAATTTAAAAATATAAAATGACATAAAAATATTATTAATTAAAAAACAATTTTATCAATTAATATTTAAAATATTTTTAAAAAGTAATTTAATTTAATTTTTTATTAATTTCAAGTTTATCATTGTAATATATTTTTTATTTATTTATCTAGTTAATTTGTTTTAAAATGAATAAACTATTTACTTTAAAATATTGATTATTTATAAACAATTTAAAATTATAATAAATTAATCATAAAAGGTAAAAAAGGAATTTACTTAAACAATAAGGACAATGATGGAAGAGAAAATGATAATTATAAGTTCATAAACCACTTGAATTTGTAGAGAGTAAAACATAGAAAATGAGATTTTAAATTGTGTTTTGTTTCAAAAACTTAATTTATAAACAATTTAAAAATTTTGATGTTGAAAACATGAATGAGAAAAGCAATAAGTAAAGAGATAAAAGAAGAGATAACCAAAAATTGTGTTCAATTATTCTCAACCTTTTAGCTTAGTATGATCAAAATGTTGAGGATGTCAAATGCTACAGGATTAGGTTACATAGTGTTTAGATTGTGTTTGGAACTAATTCTTGAAGTAACAATGTCGATTTACAAGAAAGGGGGTTTGAACTGTAAATGCACCTTTTAAAAAATTCCTGTTAAAACTCAAGAAAATAACTCAAGATTGATTTTGGTTATGAAAACAGAAAACGAAGAACGTTCTTGGTTTTTGTTATAAAACAGAGAACGTTCCTTGATTAGCTTAAAACAGAAAATCAGTTTATGTTTTATCTTAGTTAATCAATTCAGTATGATAAATAAAGAGATACGATAGAGAATACCACACAAAGATTTATCCTGGTTCACCCAACGTGGGTTACGTCCAGTCCTCACACTGTGAGATTTTCCACTAAGTGTTTAAAAACAAAGAACCTTTTTGATCTTATAACACCTAGTCTAGATCAACCTTGATCTGTTTCAATTTCTATTACTTTCTACCCAAAAAACAATAATAGCACCTATCTAACCTTGATAGGATGTAATCTTAAAGAAACTCTTATAGTTTGAGTTTTTACAATTGAATTGTTTTGACATAATCTGAGATTTCTCAACTCTTGTTTGAGAATTGATTCTTTACAAAGGATCTACTGATAATCACACAATCTACTATATGAATATGAATCAACAACTATTTTGCGAAATATCAGAATGTATGATAGCCTCTGTTTTGCGAAAGAGTAGAATTTCAAGTATGTATGTGATTGATTTATGGATTTTTCAGCACTTGAATTTCTTGCTTTGATCCTGGATATTGGCCTTCTATTTATAGGCTTTAGAAGCACTGGATGAAGGAACAAAAGAGTTGTTTGAGGTGCTCTGTATTTCTGTATTTTGACTGAACCAATATTTCAGAATAAAAATAATCCTTCTTTGAAAACTACTTTTTGACTTTTCTGGTTTAACATTTAAAGCAGTTATGTCCTTTTTAGAAAAAGCCTTTGACGTTTCTTCCTTGATCTTGGATGGTACAATCTCAATCTTGAGTCTTGAATGTAGCCAAAGAAGTTTGGAGAAGAATTATAAGCCATTGCATAAGAGAAGGCACATCTGTTGTAATTATGCAGAAAACGGAGATTGATTAACGATCTCGGTCTGTTAGTTTGAACTTTCTTGAGCTTCAATAATCAATCTAGAGTTCCCGTTTTAATCATTTTGGATGTTCTTTGCAATTGTCTTGTCATATGTCAAGGTTGATCGAAGTTTCTTGACAGTTTGATTTTTGGAGTTACAAACTGTCTTGATTTTTGTTTGACTTTGAGTCATTCTATTTTAGAGATCAGATAACCTTTTTGAGCTTGGATGAATCCTACTTGTTCCTTGCCATGTATTGATTGTATATGAATAAATTTCTAGGGCAAACTCTTTGTTAAAGAGGTAGAAAAAGTTTGATCAACATGCTATGATGAACATATTTGAAGCTGGAGATCATTCTCTGTTTTAATTTAGAGTGTTTTTGTTGCTGTCTTTTCTGCTTTGCTTGATTCTGTTCTTAATTAAATTCACTCAAAAATACATGTTAAATTAACATAACATTTTAGAATCATAATTAACTTTCTTAATTAACCTTTGTTTATTTTCATCAAAACTTTAAATATAGAGTTTGTCTCAACAATTCTCACACTAGTGTGTTTATACAGATTTTTGCTCTCAGAAGATTTCTTAGGTTTCTCATGACTTAGAGCTAATAAAAGAGATTTTCAAGTGTTTGCGATGACATCAGTGTTTCTCTTGTTTTCGTTGTTGTTATTCTTTTTAGTGACAATCACAAATCCTTTTATAGAATATCAAATAGTCCATTGGGGTTTATGTCCGTTGTTGTGATTACATGAACTACTTTTTGATTGTAAAAATACTTTTTTCATCCCATTTTGTAAAATCTCATGTTGAGTTGTTCGAGGACAAGTAAACGAGACAACTCAAGTAAAAGTAGCCTTATCTTTTGATATTTTTTTATATTTTCATTGATATTCCGACATATATCCAACAAATTATTATGAATGAAATGATAATAGCATTCTTTGGTAAAACAAAAAGCATAAATAATAATATTTTAAAATGTTAAATAAGGTTATAATTTTTAATTTTTTTCCCCAACTATTTAATCCCTAAAAATTTTATTTTTAATTTTTGTTCTTGCCTTTAAGTCAACTTGTGTGAACCCTTTGAGATTTCGAATGATATTTTTTCTTTATATGTTTAGTATAATATAAGAATTTTTCATATAAAAATTTAGAATATTTTGACAAAAGGTGAATTAAATTTAAATTTTTAAGAGTCAAAAACTTAAAAATTCATATTTATTTCATGTTAAAAGTTTTTAAATTTTTGTTAGAGAAATGTTTGTAATGTCTTAAACATAACTAAAAACAATCACAAAAATTTTAAATAACACATGTAAATTGACTAAAAAGTAAAGACAGAAAATGAAAAAAATATTTATAGACAAAAAAAAAACAATTTTTTCATATAAATACTTTATGAT